>JAMKCH010013241.1:0-76295 GCA_023653785.1 Ophioderma brevispina | reverse complement strand
GATCACCTTTGGCCTATAGTTTCAACCATGCCCCTCATAGCAGTCAATATTTGTATACTATTCCAATGTTTCTTGAGGAGTTTGAAAACTTCATTGATAGTGTGAATCTTCTCCAAGGAAAAGTCATCCTCCTTGGGGATTTCAATGTGCAATATGATATCCCTGAAAAATCTGATGTGAAACGATTTTCCGCCATTCTTGCCAAATGGTTCAACATGTAACTGAACCTACCCATAGGAATGGTCACATCCTCGATCTTGTTATAACAAGACAGGAAGATTCGATCATCAATTCTGCTACTGTTGACTCTGTAACTTTTACTATTGACCACTTCATGGTCAATTGTACACTCAACAAGTCCAAGCCCAACATCATCAAAGTTACTCAGACTATTCGCAAATTTAAGAAAATTGATCATGTGGCTTTCTCATCTGATCTCTCAACAAATTTGACTCTCATCATGAATAACTCTTATACTAATGTCAATGAATTACTCAGTGACTATAATAAATGCTGCATTGATGTCCTTAATAAGCATGCTCCCCCTACCATCAAGCAGCGGAAAAAAATAAAATATCGTCCTGGCTGGTATGGAGAATCCATCGATAACGCCCGTAGAGAGAGGATACGCTGTGAAAGAAAATGGCGCAAAACTGGCTCTCATAAACATCTTGAAGAGTATATTGATGTCAAACGTGGAGTAAAAGACATATTGATAAAGTCAAAGATTGAATATTATAAAAACAGACTTGACAACTGTAGCATTAAAGACATGTATCGTGCTGTTAATGAACTTCTCAACAAAGATAGGAATCCCTTTCCGGACACCAAGTCTCCCTCACACCTCGCTAATGAATTTGGTCATTTTTTTGTTGGTAAAGTTAATATGATCCGCGTTGAGGTTGACAAACTTGGTGAAGAGTTTGGTGATAGGGATTCCTATTTTTGTGATTTCAGTGTTGAACAGATTGAAGGGAGTTCCCATATGTACACATTTAATCAGTTTAAACATGTTTCTGAAGATGATTTACTTAAAGTAATAAGTAAATGTCCCAATAAGTCTTGTACTCTTGATATGTTCCCTACTTGGTTGCTCAAGCAACATGTTTCTGCATTAATCCCTGCCCTGGTACGTATTGTAAATATGTCCTTGTTGAGTGGGGTCTTTCCTGAAGATCTTCGTCATGCAATTATAACTCCTGTATTGAAAAAATCATCTTTCAAAGAGAATGCCCTGAAACATTACAGACCAGTTGCTAATTTTCCATTTATTTCTAAACTCATTGAAATGTGTGCTGCTTCACAGGTACTTGCTCATGTTGATCGTCATAATCTTGCAGAACCCATGCAATCTGCCTACAAGCAACTCCACAACACGGAAACGGCCTTAGCGTACGTGCACAATGATTTTCAGAGAGCTATTGACAATCAGAAGGCTGTTTTTCTCATCATGTTAGACCTTTCTGCAGCTTTCGATACTGTAGATACGGACATTTTGCTGCAGAGATTAAGCCAGGAGTTTGGTATTATTGGTACTGCTCTACTGTGGTTTAAATCATATATGGAAAAAAAGATCATGCCGTGTATCTATTGCTGGTGAATTATCTGATAACATTGAGCTCAAGTATGGCCTTCCTCAGGGTTCAGTTATTGGCCCACTGGGATTTTTGTTTTATACACATACCATTGGACACATTCTCCGTCAGCATCACCTTAAATATCATATCTACGCCGATGATATACAAGTATACATTGAAGTTGATCCTACAGTTCCTGGTGATTCCACATGTGCACTTTTCAAGCTCACTAGATGTGTTTATGATATCAAACAATGGATGATTGAAAACAAACTCAAACTTAATCCAGAAAAGACAGAATTTTTCATCTCATCTTCACTTCACCATCAGAGTCGTCTCCATAATCTCTGCCTCCAGATTGATGACAGTGTCATTTTACCATCCACTACTGTCCGTAACTTGGGTGTTACATTTGACTGCAACATGACAATGACCCAACATATCACCAAAATATATGTCAATCTGTGAATTGGCAGATTCGTAATATCTACAGGATTCGAAGGTTTATAGATACCGACACTTGCTCTAACATAGTTAGAGCACTGATTCTGTCTCGTCTGGATTATTGCAATATTCTTTTTAATGGCATCACTCATAAGAATCAGGTTAGATTACAAAAACTGCAGAATAAATGTGCTCGATTAATTTACATACAACCAAGATCTGTTCATATTACCCCACTGCTTATGGATCTCCTCTGGCTTCGCATCTCTGAAAGAATCAAATTCAAGATCCTTCTTTATGTGTACAAGTCACTGAATGGACTCTGTCCCCAGTACATGGAAGATTGTCTGGTGGTGAACAGACCACGCCTTGGTTCAGTTACCACCCGTTCTGGTCATGGGCTGAATCTTTTGATTCTCAAGACAAGGAAATGTGCTGGAGACATAGCCTTTTCGGTGGCTGCTCCTAGATTGTGGAATACACTTCCCACTTACATTCGTAGTGCTCCGAGTGTTGAGAGCTTCAAGAGTCTGGTCAAAACATACTTGTTTCAACTCTCCTATGATTGTTAATGTTCTTTTATTCTCATTTTGTTTTTGTTTTAAGCGCTTTGTATCCACTGGAAAAGGCGCTTTATAAATGCCGGTTGTTATGTTATGTTACGACAGCTACTGGCCATTGCATTAGCAAATCAGCTCCCATTAAATCCAAGTGTGGCGAGGCTATCACAGACAAGACCTAACAACTAGAAAGATGGTTGGAGCACTATTCTCAGCTGTACTCAGGGTACAACTTAGATCATCAGTCTGGCCTTTACAATATTGAAGAGCTTCCTCTTTATACTTGAACTGGATGAACTACCTTTCCTTGCTGACCTTCAAAGGCTATAAACAAGCTTCCTTCAGTAAAGGCCACAGGGACCGCAGGTCAGCTAAAGTCATAAAGAGTGGCAAACAGAGTCTTTCTTACTCAGTGCTGCATACAAGGCTCTGTACGTCAAGGTATGAGAGATGCCGACATCATCACTCTTACAAGAACAAATGGAATCCAGAAGCCAGAAGTCACTGTGACAATTATTATGGCATTTCCCTCCTCGGTACTGTTAGCTAGCTGTTTGCCCGCATTGTCTTGCACAGGTTGCAGATGCTTGCAGACAGAATATACCTAGACCCTTAATGTGCCCTTTGACCTCAAAGGTGAACAATAGATATAATATTCTCCATCCGTCAGCTGGATGCAGGAGTGGTGCAGGGACAGAACGAAACAGATAGTCTTTGACCTTCATTGATCTGATCAAGGCCATCAACTTAGCAGAGTCTGTTTAGGATGCTCCCTCTGATTGGCTGCCCACACAAACTTCTTAGCACAGTAAGATCTTTATATGATGGTATGATGAGCACTGTGTACTTCCACGGTGACCTGTCAGATGAGTTTGGAGTCATTAAGAGCGGTGTAAAACAAGGCTGCGTATTAGCTCCTACTCTCTTTGACATCTTTTTTCAGCGCTTTTAAGGCATGCCTCTCAGTCATTAACAGATGGTGTACAGCTTCACTGTAAGGTTACGTGCCAAGATCAAGTTAATTACAATTACTATCAGAGATCTGCTCTTTGCAGATGATACAGCTTTAGCTTCCCAAGCAGAAGGACTTCAAAGGCTCTTAGGTTTTTAAACTCCTGTGAACTGTTTTGGTTTCACAATCAGCTTGAAGACTACCCAATCATGGGACAGGTTACACCTGGTCCTCCTCTCATAAAAATCAAATGAATTGAACTGGAAGTTGTCCATCAGTTCCAGTACCTTGGCTCAACAGTCACAGACACACTGTCTTTGGATGCAGAGATCAATAAACGCACAGACATGGCATACAACTCTTCCAAAACTCTCCAAGAGAGTATGGGGAAATAAACATCTAACAACTCAAACAAAAACGAATGTCTACAAACTCTGTGTTATCGGCACCCTACTGTATAAAGACTTTGTTAGATTCCGACAGATAACTAGCAAGCTCACCACACCTCCAAACGACGATTAGGCCAATGACAGTCAATGTTATGTTTCCCGTTAACATTTTTTGCAAAATCTAATGAGCAACTATTCATTATTCATTATTCGTAAATTTTGCAGTAACAGCCATTTCCCAAACCTCAGTCGTACTCTATACCTACCTATTGTGTCAACCACACCCCCCTGCGTTTGGAAATGAGTTTGCCCCTGTTTCGTTGGTTAAAAATCTACTAAAATCAACTCACAAGATATTTGATACAGAGAAATTTGATATTTTTCCTTAAAATACTCAACTAAATGAACTTTTTGTAGGCATTCACCATCTCAAACGCGGTCAAAAATCATAACGCGGGCGGGGTACGGGAAACATAAACATCAACTTTCATCTCCTTATATTGTGGACGCTTTGTTTGCGACCTTTATCTATAGTTGGCGGCAAAGAATAATACACGCCGCCGGTATCGAGCGCGCGGTTTTTAGCTGCCCGGCAGCCTTTGTATGTAGTGAAGCCTCACGCCGAGGCTACTACACTGCAAAAAAAGCTGCCCGGCGCCGTGTAAGAAGTCCCAGATCCGGCAGCCGGTTTGGTTTGGTTTGGTTTCATCATAGACATGAGAGATAGAAGAATATGCTCGAGGTCGGGACTTAAGTTTGAGTGGCTCTAAAAATGTTTCTTTAAGCATCACCACCTTATCTTTGCTAGTATCATTTCAATTATTCACTCATATGGAAGTTATATCTAACATTGTTTTGTATTTGTTTTTTTGGAAATATTACCTTGGTGATAAGTTTTATTTTCTTTTTTCTTATATGGGTAGTATTTTTAATTATTTTACCATTGTATATGTTATTTTTTATTATTTTTATTTTATAGATTTTGTTTTGCTTTAATTTAGTATTGTTATTAATATATTTGTATCTTATTCAATGTTTATGATTTTAAAATATTTGTAGTTTTATTTAATTTGCAATTTTGTTTTTGTTTCTTTTATTACACTTTTTAGGAATGTATCTTGAATTTGTCATTACTTATTTTAAATCTATTTTTGGTTTTTATTTATTTTTAATTTAATAAGTGTTTTTATTTTTTAAATCATTTTTATTTGATTTATTATCTTCGTTTTTTATTTCGTTATCTTTTTTATTTCTTTTAATCTTATTTTTTGTTCGTATTTTTAATTGTTTTAATTTAGCATCGTCTTTATTTGGTTTCATTTTGTTTTATTTTAAATCATTTTTCTTTCATTTATTGTCAACTGTTATTTTAGATTTTTATTTTGTTAATTCCTTTTATTTAGGCCTACCATTATTTTTTATATTAGTACGTTGTGGTAGAGCATGCAGCTAGCAACTATTTTAAAAGAGGCAACTTAGATCCCATCTTTGGAGTTTGCCTTTGCCTCACGTGAGCGTTGTGATTTCATAGAATCTCCTGTAATTTATTTTAAAAGTGGCTCTGACATTGGCGTTACCATTTGTTTCTATTCTGTGAAAACTCAGAACTGTACAAAAACACTATACAATCCCCCACTGTACTATCCAAATGATGTAAATAAGACATTATTATTTTTTTTATGGATTCCTTTGTTATTGAAAGCGGAACTAAATTGTCGGCAATGACGGGAGTAGTCACGATTAATGAATCGCGCATTGATGTATGAGGTTACAATTCCTCGCCATCGTAGGCTATGATACACAAACAAATATTGCGACCCGGGAACACGTCCCCCGACATGCAATAAATGCGAAGTCTGTAACTGCACATAGCTTCGACATTGTTCAGCTAGTGAATTATGATTGTTTTCTACACTCTTCAATACATAAGTAAATTTTCATTTGTGCTAGGTGAAGCTATACTGAAATGGAATATTTCAATCGTATTTTGGGCCTTTTTAAGCTGTGATTTTTATTGAGCATGGCTAGCTCCGCCTATAAAGGCTACACTGGAGCCAATCAGGAAGCCAAACACATGTTGATTGACAGAAAAACGAAGTTGCCGTGTATATAGTCTCCGGGTTTTACATACACGGCAGCCGTGTATATAGTCACTGCCATCTAATACGTAACAGTCAGAGGAATTGGATGTTAAAAACGGAAACTCCGCGGGGTAGTGGTAACCACCCTGATTCGGATAGACGTTTCATATAGAAGTCCCACTGATGCAAATGAGGTATTACAATTGATTCCGTCATGCGCTGTATGACGTTGTGCAGTAGCGCTTGACGGAATGAATGGCAATACCTTTTTGCATGGCCTTATCTGGACATCGATTGGCATTCATAGTGTAGTAGATAACCATAAACATGGTGCACTTCTGGACAAAAGCATGAAACTTGGCCACAAACATTCCTTGGGGTGTACAAAGTAAACTTCGAAGGGTACCGCAAATCGGACCTCATTAATGACGTCATATGCCCCGCCCCTTTTTTTGCATAGTGGGTATAATTATGATAAAAATGGAAATTCCTCAGAAACCTATCATGTGTGGGTATCATTAGCCTGGAACATAAAGATTTCCTTAAAGATACCTTAATAGGGTATCTAGCATTTAGGGTCAAAAAAATTATAGGTCCTTAAATGTCATTAGAGGTCATTTGATTCAAATTTCACCAAATTTGGTATCAAATTCCACCACATGGCATTCATACAATAAAGCGGCAAGTTCGTAATTATGTAAACAAATTTTGAATCGTAAAAAATAAAAATCATCCCAAATAACTTGATTTTTCTTCAGCTTAATCGCCCTGATGTGTACAATCTGTTACGAAACTAATATAAGTTTTTGCAAAACGGACTGTGTACTTAAACATAGTAACTCAAAAGTAACCTTTTGTGTGTACGTCCGCAAGTGGGGAGGGGTGTGACTTGTCATGGAAACCAAAAATAGGTCACTAAACCATGAGGTAATTTCCTTCAGCCCATACTGCTACTGCATGCGCAGCAGTTTCCTCTACTTATCAATGGATATTTCAGGAGCAATGACTACAATAGCTTTCCGGTTGTTTCAACATTCCCCCCCCCCTGACAGTAGCTGAGCATTCCACCAGAGCCTATACGCGCGGATATACATGCGCAAGAAACTTTACTTTATCATATCGTTTGATAACCCGAATTTCTCAAAATCACAATCCCCTCTGACATTTTTAGGAACAATTTTAATAGCTTGTAAATGCATGAATTGAAATCCATAACGGTTTCTGGCAAAGAACCAGGCGGTGCTAAGTGCTTCCAATCATCCAGGGTGCTATGCTTCCAAGCACTCTGTGTAGCACAAAAGTCTTGGGTGATAGCGAGTGCAACGTCAATATCAACATCAAGCACTAGATGATATCACAGTATTTGGAAGGTTTTGAAGCTTTGTGTCATCATCTTAGCCTTGTTCAAGAAGTCCCTTTATGCACGGAAGTCTGTAACATATTACATCTCAAAAGCCCAAGGAATCTTGTCCCTTTTTCAATTGTATTCCGAATGACAATGACGACTGTAGCACTACACCGGGTCGGTGGGTGAAATAATTAAACCCGCCTTGACCAATGGTCCATCTTCTATCTACACTCTATAAAATTTAGAAAAAAAGATCCATCAAAGTATTTGTGATCTGCAAGCATTTCCGTTGAAGCTTTGCCCAAGTAATAATATAAAGTGCTGAGACTTGATGGTTTGCGGCGCCGGTCCTTGTCATGTGCCCATCGTTCAGAATGATTAGAATTTCAAACACCGGCAAAAATGGCTTCTTACAAACTTGTTGTCTAACAAGATTCATCACAAATGTTGCCACTCATGTTCCACAGCACAGAGCAATTAATATGTGGAGGCCAGTCATTGTTTCTACAATCTTAACTGCTTTTGGACAGTCAACCAAGGAAACTCTCGACATCTGCTTTTTCATCATTGTTTTTTTGTTTTGTTTAAACTTTATCTTTTTCTTAAGAGATTTCATTCACTATGTGCAGAGTTCCTGTATGTAATTTTTCTACAGTTTTTGAACATAGGATCGAAATGCCTGTGTTTCAAGTATTCTCTGTTTTTAATGGCGGATTCTGGAACTATTTTTGTTGGGTAGGCTCTTCTGTAGCCGTTTCGATAAAGTGTCAGTCAAATGTCTTTGGTCCCTTCAAGAAATCCTACCCAATATCTGGTATCTTATAGAACTCCTCAACAGACCATCCTCATTTTTAATCAAACATCATTTAATAATTATCTATCCATATAATTATAATATTGTTTCTTTTGATTGAATTAAACCCTTTACACCTAACCCGAACGCCATCTGTATAAATATGTTTTGTTTGATCTTGGAACTCCAGCTATCACCTTTCTTAAAAAATGCTATTAATTTTTCAAAAAAAAAATCCTTTATTTAAATTCTTTATTCATTTTAATTATTTTGGTTGTTATTTTATTTATTATTTGTTGTTGTTGGTTTGAAGGAAACAATTTTAAGATGTGCATGTCATGTGCCTTTGACATGATTTTTGAAGAAATTTTTTAGCTATTTCCAAAGCTGAAAATCGAAACCATCAACCTGGTACAAACCTTAACCATGTATTGACCTCATTGTTATAAATTTCTGCAAGCAATACTTCCAAACACCTGTTTTAATACGTAGTATTAAACTTTTCACTAAAACAACAGCTTTTCATCAAAGAGGTACCAACAAACCGCAATATTGGTGATTTATGTTTTGGTGTTATATACTGCAAATTTAACTAATATGCTAAATTAAACCAAACGACACGTGGAATTTGTAGGATAAGGTGTAAAAGTTGTACAGAGGGTAAAATTGGAATTGTTCGAATTAATAAGGGATAGTTCGACAGTATCTGTGATCTATAAAGTTTTATTACAATAGGCACATCCCAGTTCAAGGTCATCCTGGGTAAAATTGGTCAATTGATCCAACTGTTTTAAAATGTGTTGCATTTCATCACACTAGATACTAATTGTAATATAGATCTTGTTTGACAGTCAATATGAACTAGAGTTTAAGTTCGTGACCTCACATACCCAGTCAATTTTGTCAATTTTGTCAATATTTTTGACCCTGTATAAACCTTGCCCCCATACATATTCTACTACTTTAATTTTTGGTAAAAAAAAAACTTTTGATATGTTGTGTCTTAAAGGTTTTCCCAATACAATTCTTGGAATATGGATATGTTGCATTATTTATAAGTCATTATTGTTTTCCTAATTTGACTGCCTATCAATAACTGAAAATAATCGCCAGTTGAATATTAATTGTATAATTTAAATGCCAATTTTCATGGAAATCTCAAGTTACTATTATTGTGCGTCATAATACTAACAATACAATGAGCGTTGTTAGGACATATTATTGCAGTAAAAGTATTGTGGTTCTTCTAAATGCAATTTTTCTCAACATCAACTCCCATTGGAGTGACGGCAATGGGATTCACATTTTGATTTTGACCCTTGACACCACACCTTAACTACGGTTATCACCACAAAACTGGTCAATGGTATCGTATGACCTTTAATGACCCCAACTGACTCTAATTACCAAATATTAAAAACTTGCAAAATTCTGATATATTTTTAAAAAAGTTAAAAAACTTAAAAAAAGCAAAAAATAAAAAAAATAAAAAAGTAATATTTTAACATTACTACGAAATAGGTATAAAAAAGGGGCGTGGCCTATGATGTATTATTGTGGTCGAATTTTTGGGCAACCCTTCTGAAATTGCTTTACATTACCCCAAGGAGGTTTGTGCCAAGTTTCATGCTTTTGTCGAGAAGTGCACGAGTTGGTGAAAATTGATGACTTATCTCTTCACTATCATAAAGATTTAATCTGTTTTTTGATATGAACCAGTAACAATGATGTACATCCACGCAGCATGTGTTGCACGACACATTGACACACTCGAATATGGATGGTCGCTAGATTGAATCATACGGATTTATGTAATAAGCACCAAATTTGCCGTAGATTCAAAGACATTATCAGTTCCCTTCATCAACCTTCTGTTCCATAGTCCGGACCACATGATCATCATCAAATATTACATTTACCGAATTAACTCGAAGCGGATAATGAAAATTTAAATTTAATTTTGAAATTATCGCAATAATCAGAACAATTGGCTAATAATCATCTACACTTCCACTCTCGGCTTTTTAAATTTAATACCTACACATCCACTCGACCATATGCATGAAGCAACACGAATAAAAAATCAAGACTAATAAATCATCTTGTTTATTATGCAAATAATATAGCGTCTTCTGCTTAATCACTACACGTACGCTGTATTACATCGGTCGAAGCATGCATGAGAAAGGTGCCCCATCCGATTACAACATCTTATTTTTGTCTGTTTCTGTAGGAAGGAATCCATCACCAACAAATTTAATACCAAAATTTAATTTGAATCCGCATATAATTGATAAACGTGAGGCTGTAATTGTGTGTATTACAAAGCCCATAGAGTACTCTACTGTTCAAACTATTTTCCGGTTATCGTAAAACCCAAGTTTAACCTTTAACATGATCATAATGAGAAGGAAGGCAGCCAAAATCTTTTTGTCAGTAATAGTAGTGTTGTAGTCGTAGAAGTTAGTAGTAGTACAGCACAAAACGATTCAGTGAAAAGGCCCAACCCCATCAATCATCTTTGACATCTCATCACAGAAAAAAAAATTGGTCTGACTGTATAGCTAATAGTTTAGAGGTTGTTCAATATATCATCTAGAATCTAGACACTCATCTAGTTTGCTTGCCTATCTCTAGCCAGTTTAGAAAAGAGTCTCCTATCCCCAATGCCATTGAGGTGAACACAGATTTGGGGTCACAGGTTATGTGGGCGGATTAAAGGGTGAAATCTGTCATTTTTGCTAAGTTTTAGACAATTTGTTTTTCTGCCATAATCAAATCTACGATCACCAAACTTGTCAGTATATACGCAAGTCCCGTACGATGTATTATCATAGTTTTGGGTCAAATGCTTATCTTGGGGGGGGGGCGGAGGCCGTAGGGGCATTCTGTCATTTTGGGCTACAGTTTGTAGTTATGGCTGTTTAGATTAATTCGTTTTTTCTGTTTCTGCCATAAAGGCAAATCTCGATCACCAAATTTGGTCATTATATTAGTGTACTCCGATTACTATCAAACGTAACGTGAGCTATTAGTGGTGTAGCGGTAAGCGGCCCTGTGAGCGCCCCGAGGACTCGCGGGTAAGTTGCAGGGGTCAGAACCCCTTGCGTCCTTCTGAATGACGGCACGTGACTCGGTAAATCAGTTTTCTCAAGTATTTTATTACACCAGCCTTCACCTTGTCGTCAGTTTACATCACACAACGTCAAGTACCTGTGGTAATTGTCTTACAGGAAACTGCGATTATTTTAATTGTTCTTATAAACTATTACACACTTTCATTTACATACAAATTTACAACATACCCTTTCCGTCTTCTCCCCACCACATACATACAGTGGCATCAATTTAATATAACTTTAAATAATGAAAATCTCTAAGTTTTTTTGTCCATCAAATCGAAAATCGTCAGCATGCAGAAAATATAACTCATACCTGTGACCCTAGTGAGTGTACATGCACTCATCAACATACATATAAGTGTCTGATAATTCAAATATAATAACACAATGCAAAAACCACTTTTGGGGCAAGTGTCCCCCCTCTAGGCACTGGCCGTCAATCGTAAATACAACCATATGACACCTGGGGTGTCATATGTTTGTATTTACACACATGGGTAACCGAAATATCCTTAATACTCAAGATTAAAATGTGGCCAGGGGGTCCCCCTTCTAGGACACTGGCCGGCAATCGTAAATCCAACATATAACACCTGGTGCATATGTTTTGGCATTTCACCACACACATGGGAGTTTTGATATGCTTATCCCACACATAATCACTCTAAGGTATTAAAAAACCAGGGCACTGTTTGGTTCAATCCATAGCAGCCATGAAGCCTCGAGTGGGACCTCGTCCTGAGCATCGAGTGGGACCTCGTCCCTGAAGCGGCGAATGACCCTCGTCCCTGAAGCGTCTAGTGGGAACCTCGTCCCTGAAGTGTAAAGTGGGACCTCGTCCCTGTAAGCGTAGAGTGGTACCTCGTCCTGAAGCGCCGAGTGGGACCTCGTCCCGTCCCTGAAGCGTCGATGGGACCCTCGTTCCCCGAATCGTCGAGTGGGACCGCCCCTTCGTCCCTGAAGCGTAGAGTGGGACCGCGTCCCTAAGCGTAGAGTGCGACCTCGTCCCTGAAGTGTCGAGTGGACCTCGTCCCTGAATGCTTAATTGGGACCTCGTCCTGAAGCTCGAGTGGACCTCGTCACTTAAGCGCGAGTGGCCCCTCGGTCCCTGAAGCGTAGGAGTGGGACCAATCGTCCCTGAACTTAGAGTGGGACCTCGTCCAACAATGCCCTACTTACCTTTAATAGCTGCAATACAACTCATGGTTAATGCAAAAATAATGACATCAACTTCTTATTTATCTCCATCTTTTCTTTGTTTTTGACTCACATCATCCCCTCGATCAAATACATATACGCCCATGATGTGAGTATCTGAAGTTTGTTTAACTCAACATCATCCCCCCTCGATCTTGCACATACTCGCCATGATGTTAGTATCGGTTATGTAGTTTTACTCACACATCCCCCCTCGATCTAATCACACCCGCCTTATGTGAGTATCCCAGTTCTTATTTACAATTTAACACTAACTCTAACGGGGAAGGGGGCAATATTGTCCCAGTAAGTAAGTTTAATTATTCGCGAAACATCAAAAATGACAAACAATTTAAGTTAATTCACTCAAATCCATAATGTAGAAGAGTAATAACTTTCCAAAACTGTTGATTACAAGGGAAAAGTTTCATATGTATTTAGAAGTTATTTTAATATTTAGTATTTATTTTATTCCCCATATAATATTCCAAAGCAATAAGAGCAAATCACCCATTTCCTATCATTTAGAACGTAACATTAGCCTTGTCTTCAACATATAAAATATAATATTATTAACTATCGACCTGGATTTAGACTTCTAACTCCTAAACTAAACAGTTGAAGCGAAATTATTAATATGTCTTCATCGCTCCTAACTTCAATTACAAGCTTTCCATTCTCTACCTCTCTTATTTTGACAGTCGGTGAGCACGGTGCAGTACCATACATGACTACCCTAAAGTTTACATGAATTTAACCCTTCATAACTAAGGATAGAAATATTTAATCACGTCTTGGTCGCTCCTAACTTCATTATAAGTCTTCACATACATAACAACAACTCATTCTAATATCCTCTACTCTCCTAATTATTTGTCAGTTCGGTGCGCATGTGCAGTAACCTACAGTGACTGCCCTAATGTTTCATGAAATGAAATCCTTCATGAATCAAAGAGAAAAATATTAATCACTTCTTGAATCACTCCTAACTTCATTACGTCTTCACATAATAACCACAAACATCATTATAATTATTCTCTACTCTCCTAATCATTTCAGTTCGGTTCGCAGGTGCAGTAACATAACCAGTGAATGACCTAAAGTTCATGACTTTTAATCCTTCATGAATTAAAGAAACATATTTAATATCATAGTCCTTTGATCACTCCTAACTTCATTACAATCTTCACATAATCACAACAAACATCATTATAATTATTCTCTAACTTCTCCTACTCATTTGCAGTTCGGTGCGCATTTGGAGTAACAACAGTGAATGACCTATGGTTTAACACATTTTAAATCGCTTCATGAATTAAATATAAAAATATGTAATTATGTCTTGATCACCCCTAACTTCATTACAAGTTCTAAAATAATCACTCAAACCTTATAATTATTTCCTATCTCTCTATTATTAGCAGTCAGGCGCATGTGCAGTGCCGTACAGTGAATGACCCTGACTTTACATAGTGACCGTGAAAAATTCAATGAAAACTCAAAGAGGAAAGCGATTTCACAATGTTGCATTTTTCACAAACAAAATCTTATTATTTCCGAAAGTACTTAATATATTCCCATTTCATTAATCAGAATTTACTAGTCAATCAACATTACTGAAATAATATCTCACACAAACACCCCCATCAAGTTGATGGTTCCCTATACTGGTCATTGTACAACAGCCATGTACACCACGCACACTATACGTACGGCGCTGTACTTGTACATGTTCATGAAGAACACTAAGAAACACGGTCACACATATATTGGGCCGTACCATAGATTGTGTGTCATGAAACGACAAGATGGCGCAATCCGTGTAAAAACCTCCTTTCTCTCTTCAAATTCCCGATTTTATAAAGTGAGCTTTGACAACAAAACAACACCAACTAAATCTCCATCATCACTGCGATAGGGTATCGATGAATGATTTTTTAGAATTTTGACGAAATAATGAATTCCAGATGATTTTTCTGAAGTGTAAGGTCACTGACAGTACACATTCACAACATCCGTTTACTACTCGATTTTTCACACACTAATTTTCGGCATCTTTTATAATACCTATATTACATGACGCAACCTAACCATCATAGCGGTGATATTAGAATGGCAAAAATATGTTTATCAGACTAAGCTATCCTGACATTACCATTCATTCACTTTAATTACGAAATACTGACTTAAATTTTCAAATGTGTGGATGAGTAAATTTACTTTCCACACACAATTTCCTACCAATATTTCTTCATAAATCTAACCTAATGTCACAATCCTGATTATTCATGCTCTCAGCTACTTTCCTACGGCGATATGTGTTACATAAAATGCATTTAAAAATATTAAACTTGCCCGAATCCAAAAAGTACAGAAATCTCAAACTCAGCATCCCGAACTTGCACTCACCCGTGGATAGAGGTGATCCGACCATGCTCGTAAACATGATTCACGCAGGAAAACCGTTGCGACTGATTGGGGCAGTACGCGTGACCTCCGTGGCGGGCTTCTCGCGGATTGGCGGGGGGGCGGACCTTTCTAAAGAGATCACGATTCGTACATGACTTGCATAATTGGTACTGACGTATTGGAATTATTTGTAAGCAGAGAGCTATGGATAACCAGTTGAGACATTATTTGTGTCAAAATAAAATCACTAAGAAAATGACAGGCTAACTTCCAATCCGGTTTCTCAAGGGGCATTGTTTTGGAAGATCTATCAATTCTTTTTACTGCCACAATCAAATGTCTACGATCAAGCCAATCTTGTCCAGTATTATCACTAACCCAAGGCTCGTATGAGGTATGCACATTGGGGTCAAAATTTCTGTGGGTGGATTTAGAGGGATCATCTTAGGCATCCTCACATTTTTGAAGTGGTTACCTTATTCTTGTCGCATGGGGGCAAGACACGTGGTTTCGAGAACGCCTTTTGATAAGCATATCTTTTGTTCTACATATGAGATTACATGATAACGGCAAAGGAAGCTTTAAGATATCAAGACCCGACCCAAAACGCCTTACCCGGAGTGTTAATATGTATCATCCGAACCGTTTGGTCAAGTATGGGATGTGCAAATTCGGTGTAATATTTGCAGTACTTTGCATTTTAATGTGTCCGTAAACGGACAGAGATTCCAACATATTATAGCCAATGGAACACTGGTCGTATGAACATTTACTCAAACAAAATCGAATGCACAAACGCCTGAATGAACTTAAATTATCACGAGGATATCTAATTTAATGGCATTAATGAAAATAAGTTACCTTGTTATGGAATGGTCAAAGCAAAATTGTGTTTTCCAAAGGACTTAACAAATATAAATTGTTTTACTACTTCCTAACACCCCCCTCGCCCCAACTCTCAGCTCGACGCGAGAAAAGAATCAAGAGGAAAATACTGCAGGAGGTGTCACGCGTGAAAAAAGTCCTCTGAAAGAGAATGCCTGCAGGGAAGTCTTACTCTCATCACCATACTTCTATGTAAAACAACTCAATCTCAATTCTGCTCTAGAAAAGATGGAGAAAAAAACGAGACTCTTAAGGATGAACTTCGGGAGGTGAAGTACTGGCAGAGTCGTCTGCTCCAGGCTTACAGTTAAATTGGAGGAGCAAATCTGAACTGCATAAACAGGTTTGTATGCTTGGAATATCGATGGGTTAATTTATTTGGAAAATTTCTTGAGTCAAATTTCCTATGATTTCTCTCCGATTACCATGTGCAGCTCCTTCAGTATTCTTGTCATAAGAGTAGAATCCTACACAATCCCCAATATTTTGGGACTACTCTCTAATTTTGTGATTATATATTTTGGTGAATTACATTAACATTGGTAATTCTGGTTGTCTTTTTAGATTGCTCTCCTCAAAGCGTCTCAAATTGAGTATGAAAACCTTAAACACGAAAACTGGAGATTAACAGAAGAGAAGGAGTACCTCACCTCCCAAATAAAAGACATCAGTTCTCTTCGAGAAATTGCAGACAAACAGAGAGAAGAAACATTACATACGTTGGAAACAGAAAAGGAACAGGAACATTGCCTGAAGATGCAACTAGACCAGCAGATGCTCTCAGATCTACCAGCAATAAATGACAATTCGCAGAATGGAACTAGTGTGTCGTCGAATAAGTCGCACTATCCAGTCTCTCATGGTCGGGATCTTGTGATGTCAACTGGCTCAGACCTGTTCAACGAACACCACACCACTGAAATGTCTCAGATAGCGGCTATGACAGCCGAGCTTGAAACTGAAAGGGAAACGGTCAAGGAAAACAGTAAGAGAGCTGAGTTGACATTTGAAATTGAGTCGCTGAATGAAAGGAATCGCAAACAACAGGACACTATCAAGGACTTGCGGATGCAACTGAAGAAAATAAATGACATGATGGGAAATACACAAGGACAATTGGCATGCAAGACAGATGAATTTATCAGCATTAGCGAAGATTTAGCTCAACTCTACCACCATGTGTGTATGGTGAATGGTGAGACGCCTAACAGAATAATCCTAGATCATCTAAAGGTGACAAGGCAGAGTCGGCGTGAAAGTTCCCGTGCCGAAATAACAGCTCGTTTAAAAGAATTGGCTGGTGAGAAAGATTATGGTAGAGAGAATGGAAATGAATATGGAGCCAGTAGGGTTGATTTGTCTGGTTCAGAGAAGGCTAAAGAGCTTTCTTCTCCTTCCAAGCACAGTGAACCAGTCAGTCCATCCCAGCTACTGACAACCATTAGAGATCAAATAAAATACCTCAAGAAGTCTGTAGAGCATGCTGTGGAATTATCTCGACAGAGAAGCTCAGACCGTAATAGTTCAGCCGAGAATGAGGACTTACAAGAGGAGGTAGTCAAGTTGAAGTCTCTGCTGGCAACAAAGCGTGAGCAAGTTGCCACGCTGAGGACAGTGCTCAAAGCAAACAAGACCAGTGCTGAGGTGGCGCTTGCCAATCTTAAGAGCAAGTATGAAAACGAGAAAAGAACCATTGCAGAGACAATTATGAAGCTACGCAATGAACTCAAAGCCCTCAAGGAATATACAGATGAGATGCGCCGGCGAATGGCTGCAACCGATAAAGAGAAAAAGACATTGAACACACTGCTGAGGATGGCTATACAGCAGAAGTTGGCATTGACACAGAGATTAGAAGACTTAGAATTCCACAGCGAGAGTGAAAATATGGCAGCTGGTGGCAGATGACAGGGAAGGCGGCACAAACCGTCAAGAGTGAATGACATACCGCAATTTGTCATGAGCCACCCTTATTCAACTTTTGGCCCCTTTCCTGTTCCCATTCGTCAGCCGTCCCCTCACAGACATCCTCATCCTAATCCTTCTCCCCCTCCATCAGGATCAGATCCTAGAGCCCCTCTTAAGACCCTTGAGCCTTCATCTAGTCCCCCTCCTAATTAATTTTAAAGTCTAACGCGCCTTATTTAATACGTACGTTTTGACGTTTTGTTATAATCATTAGTACATTTTTTGTACATCACTTTTCATAAATTATTTTATTTGGATGAATAATTACATAAAGTGTAAATGTTTATTGTAAAATTGGAAGAGGATCGGTACACTACAGTTACATCCAACAAAGACAAAAGTCAAAGCAATATGTGATCACCTATACCAAGACAGAACAGGATGAGTGTACAACATAGAGTAGGTTCCTATTATTGTAAAGTTTGATCCCATTTACACATACGATGTGATTTCATAAATAGCTAATCATACTTTGAAAACTCCATCTTTCAGAGCTCGCAGAGGCACAGTTTCTTTTTGGAGTGCTTCCACTTTATTTCTTGTGATTTTTCCATCCTTTTTAGCGTAAATTCCAGTCTGAAAAGAGTAAAAATCTGTTAAAAACCGGTGTAGTCTGAAAAGAGTGAAATTTACTCCTAAAATGTCCCTCTGTTAGTTCATAAAGAGACTATTCACTTTTTTTTTAACTTAAGATTAAGTTTATACAAGTTATATAATTTTAGTTTACCCTAAAACATTTAGCTTTTTTTAAAAATTGAATTGATTTTTTGGTATTGTTATCACCCAGGGGGTCAGATCCGGAATTGCCTAAAAATGATGTCCAAATCTGCTTTTCTAGGAAATTTAGCTCTTTAGTAATATGTAGAACTTGGAACTTAAGAAACTGTTTATGTCAATACTCTACAATGTCATGAACTAGGTCAATACAGTTAGTCGGCAGGTCACCCAAGTACTATTGTTCACACTAAAAATTGTTGGACAGGGTCATTTTACATGGGCTTTCAGTTTCACAAATACAATAGGCAAAAGACCTTGCCATTGTCCACACACGTCTGCAGTTGAAATCGATGGAAACCAGCCCACGTTATAGCATAATGAGAATTCAATTCCATGATGCCAGTAAATGTAAGGTTATATATTTTCCGTGGTCTTCGCTTTCTTAAAAGAGATAGAGTAACACGTACACAGACTTTTTTGTAGCACACAATTCAATTAATGATTTGGGATGCTTTAAAATTTGGTGGGATTTCTCTAACTTCAGAGACCACGCTTTTTCAAAACTTAAATTCGTCGCTTTTAATTCGTTGTTTTAAACCCCCAAACACCCTTTCACGTCATATTAGACCAACTTAGATATGTAGTTGACATTCCGCAACAATAATACATGATTTTATAATGAATTCAGGTATTTTGGACCTCAAATCATGACATTTTCCAGAGCGTTTTCGACCAGCTATTGAGGTCACAGCGATTGTATTGTCTTCTCGTGTATGGCAAGCCATAAAGGCCATAACGTATTGCTGCAACGCGTTGCGAGAAAGTAGCAACGCGTTGCGACATTTCGGCAACGCGTTGCGACATTTCGGCAACGCGTTGCGACATTTCAGCAACGCGTTGCGGTGTCGGCCAATCAAAATCATGAATTTCTGTGACGTATTTCAAAAAATAGACCCACAACGCGTTGCTAGTTACTTTGCAACGCGTTGCAAACCTTCACAACGCGTTGCGAGCTTCACAACGCGTTGCAAGCTTCGCAACGCGTTGCTAAGGTTAACAAGCCATAAGGGACATAACGTATTGCCGCAACGCGTTGTGAGAAAGTCACAACGCGTTGCGATATTTCGGTTTTTTTTTTTTTTTTTTTTAGACTTTTTTGTAGCACACAATTCAATTAATGATTTGGGATGCTTTAAAATTTGGTGGGATTTCTCTAACTTCAGAGACCACGCTTTTTCAAAACTTAAATTCGTCGCTTTTAATTCGTTGTTTTAAACCCCCAAACACCCTTTCACGTCATATTAGACCAACTTAGATATGTAGTTGACATTCCGCAACAATAATACATGATTTTATAATGAATTCAGGTATTTTGGACCTCAAATCATGACATTTTCCAGAGCGTTTTCGACCAGCTATTGAGGTCACAGCGATTGTATTGTCTTCTCGTGTACAAGAAAATAGCGCATGTTGGCGTGACCTCCTGATTGACTGAATACTCCACAAATACTAATGACAGTGGGTGTCTCTGTACTCCATTGTAACATATAGCCTGCTCTTAAAGGGACACAATGGCATGAAAAAAAAATAATCACACATAATAAAAATGACCCTTCTGAAATCACTTCCACAAATTTGAAATCAATGTAGGTGTTTACATTTTGTAAATGATGGAAAGTAGCTAATAATATTTCCTTTTAAGCTCAGCCAAGGATGCTGACATTAATGTCAGCATTTATCAAACTTGAAAAGCATGCAGTTATCAGCTCACAGACCACTGCTATTGTATATGTGCTAATCCCGGCTAATCCCTTGCCAGATCAATATCTTGCTACAAGCCTGAAGTACAATGTCAATCCCAGTCTGAATGCTTTGAATTGCCTCACAAAACTTGCTAGATGCACTGTCAATTCTGGCAGGGATGTCAGCATGTCAACGCTTTGATTTTCTGAATTGCCACGAACTGCCACGAACTCTTGCTGTTTTTACTGTTTTTTTTTAATTCTATTTATTGTTGTCATATTAAAAACACATCAAAAATACAAGTGAAAAAGGAACACTACATTACATGTAAAAAGGCAAATAATATAGTAGTTTTTACTGTTTTTACAAAATGTAAACATCCATATTGTTTTCAAATTTTTGAAGTGATTTCAATAAGGGTCCAGTTCATTATGTCTGAATATTTCCTGCCATTCTGTCCCTTTAAAAATGAAATTATATTTACTGAAGAATTTTCCCATGCATTTATATTGTGGAAATTTTACACTGCATGCTGTCATTTTGGAATCTTCGCTGTGTGGACATATCATTGTTGAAATGCAACCCTTCTTTTATATAATTTTGGACATAAATCGCTACATCAGAGTTGACAAAAGTAGGCCTATAATTTGTATTTATAAGGACATTTTTGAGTTATTATGTTTTCCATTGTAATTGTTTTGGACATTCCAAATTCTTTGACCAATCGTTTTGATCAACCAAAATAAAATAAATTCTGTTATCATATAAAATTGAGATCATTTGTGCACAAAGCTCATTTGTTTGTGTTTAAAGAGACATGAGGAGATTTCAAGAAAGAAGCGCCCCAATTTTTTTCGAACCCGGGTTTTTTGCATATTTGGAATGCTTTCCAATGTATTAGATCACACCTGAAGTGAATAAGCCGAATACGCCGTCTTTATGTAATAATATGATGATTTAGTACTTTCTGTCGTGCACGACAGAAAGTCAAAGCACGGTGTTCTATGGAGACAACTTACGATAGTCAGGCAAGTTCAAAACAAGGTTGCTGTTTTCTTTTGTACTTGTTTGTCCAATAAACCTTCGGAACGTTCTTGGTAGGTGGTCTACAATCGATCCTGTGCAAATTGAGGGAAATTCGTATCCTAAAAAAAATCTCCTCCTGTCACTTTAAAGGGTATTTTTGACATTGGGATGCATCTACGAGATGTCGTAAAAGAATCCAAGTCTTAAATAAAACTCATTCATGTAACTAACATTGTAAATTGGAGACATTGGTGACGCGATTTGAGACTTGTTTCTCTCCCTGTTTTACATACTTTCTATACTCTCTCCTCCACGCCATAATCTATTCTGTTGGAGTTTTGTAAGGTGTTACGTTCATATTGCGTGAAATCCTTATAATTTTGAGTATGAATATTCTCATTGATCAACGCAGCGAGTTCTCCTTTCATTCCAGTTTATAATACATGAAAGATCGTAGCCCTAGTGCTGGATGTATCAAAGACTGAGTTATAGTGTGTCAATTATAATGAATATATAATGCATTATGTCAATATACTATGACTATGTGATAATATATCTTACTTATGGCAATACATTACGTCAATATACTGTGACAAATGAAACTTAATAATATAATAATAGAGTGTGATGATATAAAAATACACTATAAATATACTGTTCAATATATATGGCGTATATTCACTGTATAAAAGCATGTTAATATAACATATTGTAATATTTCAATATACTATGTCACCATGTTAATGCCCCACTCGTCATATTAGGACAATGTATTGTGTTGCGTAAGTGTTTTTGTCAATATTCTATGTCATTGAACTATGCCAATACTCTCTCAATACTAATGACAGTGGGTGTCTCTGTACTCCATTATAACATCTTGCAACTGCACTCTGGAAATGAGTTTTAGATGAGGAATTAGGTTACTAATGAAGGAATATTATGATCTTTACAGTATGTATAGTAAATGCAGTCACATGTGATCAATGCCTTCATCGGAGTAATATAATCCAAGTCCTACACTGGCCAACACGCGTTAACACGGCCTGACACGCTGAGCACTAAGAGCTACCCGGTGGTCGGCCGTTCGTTGGCGGTCGCTTGTAGAGCGGATTATAACACGCGGTAACACTAGTGTCCAATTTGCACTAGTGTTATTCGCGTGTTATAATCCGCGTGGTACTAGTGTTATGGTCACATCACTTGACAGGTACTGTAAGTAAAAAATATTTATGTAACTACTAACATTGTATTGTTATTTTGAGAGCTTGGTGACATGATTCGAGACTTGTTTTTCTTTCCTTATTTTTACATACCTTCTATACTTTCTCCTTCCCATCATAATCTGTTCCGTTGGAGCTTTGTAAGTTGTTCATATTGCATGAAAGTTTTATCATTTTGTGTATGACTGTTAGATCTCTTTGATCAACACATCTGCGCGAGTTCTCCTTTTATTCCAGTTAAACGTCCTAGCCTTAGTGCTGGATGTTTCCCAGACCGAATTACAAATTATCCATTATAATAATAATATAATAAGTACTATGTCAGTCAATATACTATGATATCTTATGACAATAAATTATGTCAATATACTGTCACAATGTACCTTAAAAATATATTATAACAATAGAGTGTAAAGATATAAAAATATACTATAGATATACTGTTCAATATATATGTGGTATATATATATGTCATTGTAATATGTTAATAATATATTGTAAATATTGCAATATACTACGTTACCATGTTGATGCCCCACTCGTCATATTAGGCTATTTTGTATCAATGTTCTATAATGTCATTAAACTATGTTAATACTCTCCAAATACTAATGACAGTGGGTCGGCAGTGGGTGTCTCGGTACTTAATTGTGCCATCTTGTAACTGCACTCTGGAAAGGAGATGATTTTAAATGAAGAATTGGGTTACTAATGAAGGAATATTATGATCTTTACAGTATGTATATTGAATGCAGTCAAGTGTGATCAATAACTCCATCGAGTAATATAATTCAAGTCCTAAGCAAAACACATTCATGTAACTAACATCGAGAGCTTGGTGATATGGTATGAGACTCCTCCACATCATAATCTTGTTCTGTTGGGGCTTTGTCAGTTGTTCATATTGCGTGAAATTCTTATAGTTTTGAGTATGCGTAATAATTCTCAGTGATCAACACAGCGAGTTCTCCTTTCCCAAATCTAAAGAAAAAGTAACGCAGCATGTCTAAATACCCCCAAAGGTTACAAACCATTGGTCTTTGCACGAAAAAAAAAATAAAATTATATCAATAGTTCGTTTTCTTCTGTAAATTTTGATACCCTTCTTGCCCCATTGCGATCAATATTGCCAACACAATACCCATTATAAGAAAATCTCTCCCTTTTTAAAAGTTGCAATAAAAGGTATAGTTTATTGATTGCCATTCAGTGAAAGACCGCATTCTTCTCGTGACGTGTGTGTCATGGTTGTGTATTGTAACCTTGTAATAATGTCTTCAGTTGCAACTTTGAAAATGTTACACATTTTCGTAAAATGGACATAGTGTTGGCGATATTGATCACAATGGAGCAAGAAAGGTGTCAAAATTTGCAGAACAAAAACAGACTATTGGTATCATTTTATGTTTTTGTGCATAGACCAATGGTTTGTAACTATGGGGGTATTTAGACATGCTGCGTTACTTTTTTGGGGGTCTTTAGTTTGTTAATACAAGAACCAAGAGGTGTAATCTTGTATTGTTTGTAAAATTTTCAAGTAGCTATGTTCTGTGGTGTCAATTCAGTGTTCGCTTGGATTTTTGTCACATGAGTTTGTCTAAATTCTTTTTTTATCTTTCTTTTTGTAATTCCCTCTCTTTTCTCTTTCCTAAATAAAGACGCTTCGTACATATATTCATCTGTGTCAGTTGTCTTTATTCATCCCTGAAAATGGATGAGCCATGTAATTGGAAATAAATAATTATAGCGCAATCAATAATTCTAGGTAAAACGGCAGAACTGTTATGAATATGCATAACCGAGTGACCTAATGAATTATGTACGATCGATGTTAACCAACCACTAGATATCCTTGAGAAAAGCTTATTCACAAAATTTGAGTTGATCCCGAGCTTGCGGTTTTGCGTTATGAGCAAATGCTTGTTTCCCACGATCCCATAGGCCACTCCGTTTACGGACAGAAAATACGAAATTGCAAATTTCTTACAGATATGACCGAATTTGCACGTAAGATTTGGTACACATGGATTACTAAGGCTAACGGTTCAGATGATATAAAACTCTCAACTTTTGCGTGGTAAATCGGGGGACGAGGTTGTGGATCACGAAAAGCCCCTTTAATTATTCATATACTATTTTATGTCAGATCGCCGTCGATCTGGAACGTGATATGCTGTTTAACTGTTAAGTAAAGCGAAGTGTTTGTGAAGTTTGCCTTTGATTTTGGTTCTAATTTACGCATTTGAAATCCACTGTTTTTAGTGTTTTTATTCAGGTAATTGATTTGGTTGTCCATGTCTTCTCAATAGATAATATATGAAGAGTTAAAGTTCACTGAATATCAAAATTGAGATTTTTATATATAAAATATATGTACCACATTTGGAAAATGCTTCTTTTGGTGATTTTTGACCTTATATCTGCTTCTGTTGCTAAGATATACAGAATTTTACGTTTCTGTAATTTCCGGCATTTTCGCGAAAAACAAAATTGAATTAAAATGGGCATAAAAGAAGGAAATTATATTTTTTGTTCCCTTATGCGATAATACCCTACTATTTTACATTTGACCGCGGAGGGCGTAATACTATAACCTATCCAATGCATATGCAAGAAAGAAGTGCAAATACCAAGATCTGGTGGCTGACTGTGAAAGCAGAGGATGGTCTACATACTATTTTCCAATAGAAGTAGAAAGCAGAGGTTTCTGCAATACATCAGTCAATAAATGCCTGGCATCCTTGGGCATTCCTAAAGGGAAGAGAAAGGCTATAACCGATGCAAGACTAGAGCCAAAATTGGGAAGTGGAATGGTTGAGCGCTCCAACAAAACCAGGTCCCGCCAAAGTCTGGTCCAAAGCCCAGAGACCCCAAAACACACTAATCTAGACAAAGGACAAAGAGATACCGCATAAGGTGAATTTTCCCTATTAAGTCCCCTACTAAGTCACCTTCACAGAGGGATATATATATATATATATATATAGAGAGAGAGAGAGAGAGAGAGAACAAAGTTCGAAGGGCTACGTCGGCATGTATTGTAAAGTTACATAATCAAGTTGACCAAAGTCGGGTGTAGTCGCATGCCGTAAAAAGGCCAAAGGCCAAAAGTTTAACGCTATGTCGGATATAATCCTTGAACATAACAAATAAGAGTCAGTAGAAACATCCAAGAAATGATGGGCTCTTCTTCATATATATATATATATATATATCTATATATATATATATATATATATATATATTATATATATATATATATATAATATATATATATATATAAGAACCATTTTTGAGGGTTCCATGCTTGAAGGTTCCATATAGAGGTCAAAAAAGGTTCTAAAGGCGTATTTTTTCTTAGAGTGAATGGGATGTGCAAATTCCTTGTAATATTGCAGTAATTTTGTATTTTATGTCCGTAAGCGCACAGATATTACAACATATTATGACCAATGGAGCACCGTGATATGAGCATTTACTCAAAACATCGAAATGCACCGCCTGAATGACGAGGATATCTATTAATGGCATTAAGTGACAAATAAGTTACTTGTATGGAATGTAAAGCAAAATTGTGTGTTCAAAGAACTTGAACATATATAATGTTTTATTACTTTCTAGACCTTCGACCAAACCCAGATCGCCCTAGAGGAAAATACTACAGGAGGTGTGACGCGTGAACAGGGTCCTCTGAAAGAGAATGCCTGCAGGGAAGCTGACCTCACCACCAGGCTTCATGCAAAACACTCAGATCTCGATTCTGCTCTAGAAAAGATGGAAGGAAAAACAAGACCCTCAAGGATGAACTTCGGGAGGTTAAGTTGCTGGAGAGTCGCCTGCTTCAGGCTTATAGTGAATTGGAGGAGGAGAACATTGAAATGCATAAACAGGTTTGTAAGTTTGGAATATAAGTTGGGTTTTATTTTGAAAATTTCTTGAGTCAAATTTTCCTACCATGCGCAGCTCCTTCAGTATTCTAGAATTCATAAGAGTAGAATCCTACACAATCCCCGATATTCTTGGACTAGCCTCTAATTTTGTGAGTTTGTCCATGCAATATGACGCGGTATTGGATGGGCAAAACAAATCCTATCTTTTATTCTCTAAATATCTTGTTATGATCTTACTTGTCAAGAATAATACCGATATTGTATCTGTTCATACCATATCTTATCAATTTCTTAATGAATTGTCCCTATATATATATATATATGAAGATTTTTTTTTATTATGGGCCGATGGCCTGAAATTACGTTAATAAACTGAAATGAACTGAATTTTGTGATTAGATATTTTGATGAATTACATTAACACCGGTAATTTTGTTTTGTCGTTTTAGATTACTCTCTTCAAAGCATCTCAAATTGAGTATGAAAACCTCAAACACGATAACTGCAGATTAACCGAGGAGAAGGAGTACCTTACCTCACACATAAAAGACATCAGTTCTCTGCGAGAAATTGCAGAAAAACGGAGAGAAGAAACATTACATGCATTGGAAACAGAAAAGGAACAGAAGCATTACCTGAAGATGCAACTAGACCAGCAGATGCTTTCAGATCTGCCACCGATAAATGACAATTTGCAGAA
Organism: Ophioderma brevispina; assembly: GCA_023653785.1. Taxonomy (NCBI): domain Eukaryota; kingdom Metazoa; phylum Echinodermata; class Ophiuroidea; order Amphilepidida; family Ophiodermatidae; genus Ophioderma; species Ophioderma brevispina. The sequence continues at coordinate 49,274 of JAMKCH010013241.1, read as the reverse complement.
TGGAACTAGTGTGCCGTCGAACGAGCCACATTATCCGGTCTTTCATGGTCTGGATCTTGTAATGTCGACTGACTCAGACCTGTCCAATGAACACCACACCACTGAAATCAAGAAAGTGGAAGAACAGCTTGCCCAAATGGAAAAGGAGAAAATTAAGCTCCATGAGAACCTCCAGCGATCACAATCTGAGTTGGAGAACTCGAAGGGAGCGCTGCAGAGTCTGTCTGATCTGAACATTTCTCACGGCGGTGGAGAGATGGAATCAGAACCCCTCCCACCTGATATGGATGAACACCAGCAGAAAGTGCATCAACTGGTCAGAATTGTGCAATATTTGGACAAGAAATATGCAAGTGCAATGTCTCAGATAGCGGCTATGACAGCCGAGCTTGAAACTGAAAGAGAAAAGGTCAAGGAAAATAGCAAGAAAGCGGAGTTGATGTTTGAAATTAAGTCACTGAATGAAAAGAATCATAAACAACAGGACACTATCAAGGATCTGCAGACACAAATGAAGAAAGTGAATGACTTGATGGGAAATACACAAGGACAATTGGCATGCACGACCGAGGAACTTATCAACATTAGCGAAGACCTGGCTCAACTTTATCGCTATGTATGTATGTTAAATGGCGAAAGAAACAAGCGAATAATCCCAGATGATACGACAAGACAGAGTTGCGATGAAAGTTTTCGTGCCGAAATTGCCACTCGTTTAAAAGTGGATAGATTTGATTGTTCAAGCTCAGATAAGTCTACGGAGTTTTCTTTATCTTCCAAGCACAGTGAATCAGTCAGTCCATCTCAGCAGCTGAAAACTATTAGAGATCAAATCAAATACCTCAAGGAGTCTGTAGAGCATGGTATGGAATTATCTCGACAGAAATACTCAGACGGTAATAGTTTAGCTGAGAATGAGGAGTTACGAAAGGAGGTAGTCAGACTGACGTCTATGCTGGCAGAGAAGCGTGAACAAGTTGCCACGCTGAGGGCTGTGCTTAAAGCAAACAAGCAACTGCTGAGGTGGCGCTTGCCAATCTTAAGAGCAAGTATGAAAACGAGAAAGGAACCATTGCAGAGACAATGATGAAGCTACGCAACGATCTCAAAGCCCTCACGGAACAGGCAGCTACATTAGTCAGTATTCGTGCTTTGTTTGCCGAACGCTGCAATGAGTATGTGACGCAGCTCGAGGAGATGCAGTGTCAAGTGGCTGCAGCCGATGAAGAGAAAAAGACACTCAACACACTGCTGAGAATGGCCATACAGCAGAAGTTGGCATTGACACAGAGATTAGAAGACTTAGAATTCCACAGTGAGAGTGAAAAGATGGTAGCTGGTGGCAGACGGCAGGGAAGGCGGCACAAACCGTCAAGAGGGAATGACATACCTCAATTTGTCATGAGCTACCCTTATCCAACTTTTGGCCCCTTTCCTGTTCCCATTCGTCAGCCTTCCCCTCACAGACATCCTCCGCCTCATCCTTCTCCCCCTCCATCAGGTTCACATCCTAGCATCCCTCTTAGAACCCCTGAGCCTTCATCTAGCCCCCCCTTCTAATTAATTTTTAAGGTTTAAAGCGCCTGATTTAATATGTATGTTTTGACGTTTTGTTATATTCATTATTATTTCCTTTTTACATTGTACATCACTCTTTAGAAATGATTTATTTTAATGAATAATTGCCTAAAGTTTAAATGTTTATTGTAAAATTAGCAGAGGATCAGTACACTACAGTAACATCCAACAAAGACAAAGGTCATAGTAAAGGCCATACATATGTTTGTAAACAAGTTCCCACATAAATCCATAAAGTTGTGGAAACCCTGCCTCTCTAGATAATTCTGCACTGCAATAGAGCCGATGTATTTGACATCACTGACATCAACGATACCAACATCTATCTAGCATCAGAGACAAAAGCTATAGAAGTATGCATACAGATGTTCGCAAACAAGTTCCCACATAAAATCATAGAGAGAGCCGTTGAAGCCCCGGACAAGTTCCCATATAAACCCATAAAATCGTAGAAACCCTGCCTCTCTAGATAACTCTGCACTACAATAGTGCCGATGTATTTGACATCACATCAACGATACCAACCAACATCTATCTAGCATCGGAGACAAAAGCCATAGAAATATGCATACAGATGTTCACAGACATGCAAGTTCCCACATAAAATCATAGGGAGAGTCGTTGAAGCCCTCTCTGCCCCGGACAAGTTCCCATATAAACCCATAAAATCGTAGAAACCCTGCCTCTCTAGATAACTCTGTACTACAATAGTGCCGATGTATTTGACATCACATCAACGATACCAACCAACATCTATCTAGCATCGGAGACAAAAGCCATAGAAATATGCATACAGATGTTCACAGACATGCAAGTTCCCACATAAAATCATGGGGAGAGTCGTTGAAACCATCTCTGTCCCGGACAAGTTCCCATATAAACCCATAAAATCGTAGAAACCCTGCCTCTCAAGATAACTCTGCACTACAATGGTGGTGAAGTAGTTGACAACACTTATCACTCACACCAAGACAGAATAGGATGAGTGCTTATATGTTTTTAAAATTGATTAAAAATACTCTAGAAACGTAAAGGTGTGAAAACTCACTCTTTTAAATTTCTTGTCTTGGCGTCACCCGAATGCAAGTCATAGCTTGACTTGTTGTACATGGTATATGAAATGTTATTTTTTGTACATCACTCTTCAAAAATTAATTAAATACATGAAGTGTTAATGTTTATTGTAACATTTGTAGAGTATCGCTGCACTACAGGAATATCCAACAAAGACAAAAGCCTTAGCAATAGATACACAGATGTTCGCAAACAAGTTCCCACACAAACCCTGCCTCTCTAGATAAAACCCCGCCTCTCTAGATAACTCTGCACTACAATAGTCCTGACTGAGGTAGTTGACATCAATGATATCACCGATACCAAATCTATCTACCATCGGAGACCAACTTGAAAGCCATAGGAATATCCATACAGATATTCGCACAAGAGTTACCACATAAAACGATAGAGAAAGACGTTGAAACCATGCCCTATAAACTCCTGTAGATAACTCTGCACTACAATAATGGCGAGGTAGTTGACATCCATTTATATGTTCGCAGACAGGTTTCCACATAAAACTATAGAGAAAGTCGTTCAAACCCTCTCTCTCCAGGTAATAGTGCACTACAATGGTGGCGAGGTAGTTGACATCACTGGTATCACCGATACCAGCATCTATCTAGCATAAGAGATAAAAGCCATAGCAATATCCATACAGATGTTCGCAGGAAAGTTCTCACATAAAACAATAGAAGATAGACGTTGGAACCCTGCCACTCTTGATAACTCTGCACTACAATGGTGGCGAGGTAGTTGACATCACTGATCACCCATACCAAGACATAACAGAATGAGTGATTAGATGTCTTTACATCATACTAACATCTAGCAGCAGAGACAAAAGCCATAAAACCATAGAGAAAGTTGATTCCACACTACAATAGTGGCGAGGTAGTTGACATCAGAGACAAAAGCCATATCAATATCCATATAAATGTTCGCAGACAGGTTCCCACATAAAACCATAGAGAAAGTACACTGTCTCTCCAGGTAATACTGCGCTACAATGGTGGCGAGGTAGTTGACAGCACTGATATCACCGATACCAGCATCTATCTAGCATACGAGACAAAAGCCATACATATCCATACAGATGTTCGCAGACGGATCCCACATTAAACCTTATATTAGAGAAAGTCTCGTTTCAATTTCAACCCTCTATCGTCCAGATGTGGCCGATGGGCAATAATGGCGAGGTAGTTGACATCACTGATCACCCATACTAGACGAACACGATGATTAATTAACGTACGTGTCTTTACGTCATAGAGTGGGTTCCTATTAATTGTAAATTGTGATCTCATGTACAATCGATGTGATTTCATAAATAGTTAATCATACTTTGAAGAAAATTTAGGTATCCCATCCCTCAACAAATCTCCCCTTGTTCTTTAAATGGCATTTGTGACCTTGGGATGCATCTACGGGAGATGCTGTAAAACTCATTCATGTAACTAACATTGAAATTGGAGACTTGGTGCCAAGATTTTAGACTTGTTTTTCTCTATATAGAAGCATTATGGCATATACCCTATGGTGATAATGATATATCTTACTTATGGCAATACATAAATGTCAATATACTGTGACAATGAACCTTCATAAATATATTATAAAGAGTGGGGATGATATAAATATATACTATAAATATACTGTTCAATATAATGGCGTATAGTTTTTTCACATTATTGGTAATATTTTAATATACTATGTAACCACGTTAATGCCTCACTCGTCATATTAATTTATTGTTTTGTCAACATTCTATGTCATTGAACTATGTCAATACCCTCCTAATATAATGACAGTTGTGGGGTCTCTGTACTCCATTGTAACATCTTGCAACTGTACTCTGGAAATGATTTTTAGATGATGAATTAGGTTACTAGGTTTACTAATAAAAGAAATATATAGACTTTACAGTATGTAGAGTGAATGCAGTCAAATACAGTAAGCCTAGTAAAACAACAGTCAGGTAACTCACATTGTCAATTTGAGAGCTTGTTGGTGACATGATTTGAGACTTGTTCTCTTCCCTGTTTTTACAAACTTTCTATACATTCTCCTCCGCATCATCATATGTTTCTCTTGGCGCTTTGAAAGTTGTTCATATTGCGTGAAATTTTGTATCTGATATAGAATCTCTTGATCAACACAAAAACGCGGAGTTCTCCTTTCATTCTGGTTTTATTATATTATGAAAGGTCCTAACCCTAGATGTTTCCAAAAATTGCATTATAAAGTGTCCATTATAATAATAATATAATTACATGTATTGTCGATATACCATGACTATCTATGTACTTAATTTATCTTATGAACCATGAATTATGTTAATACTGCTGTGACAATTACCTTAATCATATTATTTATAAATGAGTGTAAAGAAATAAAAAATATACTATAAATATACTGTTCAATATTATACTGACGTATATAAGTTCATTGTATATGTTTATATTAATTGTATATTTGAATATACTTCATAGCTTTCCCACAATGGCATTGCTTTGGCTTCCAAATGGATGTTTTTGTACAGGTTAGTCATGTAAATCGTTAGAGATGAAGTTTTTTGTGACTCAGTACTGTCAATATTAGGCATGTTCATCTCTACTATTCATATCAGTAGGTGTACAAAAAAAAAAAAAAAAAGAAAAACCTCCATTTGGCAGCAATTCATTGTGGGAGCTACGTTCTTATACTACTCACATGTGATGCCCATACGTTGTTACGCAAGGGGGGGTGGGTGTTTAATGTCAAGGTGTTCTATAATTCCTTGAACTCTTGCTTTCCAAATACTGACAGTGGGTGTCTCTAAAATTTAAACCTACTTTGTTCTCCAGGTAGACAATGATGTATATCATTGTGGGTGTCTCTGTACTTTAATTGTGACATCTTGTACTGCACACTGGAAATTAGATTTTTAAGATGATGAATTGGGTTACTAATGAAGGAATATTATGATCTCTACAGCATGTAGATTGAATTCAGTCCAAAGTGTGATCAACAGCTCCATCGGAGTAATATAATTCAAATCATAAGTAAAATACATTCATGTAACTAACATTGTAAATTTGATTACAAAAGCTTGGTTTTGACATGATTTTGAGAACTGGTTTTTTCCTTCCCTGTTTTCCATACTCTGTCAATCGCAGGTCACACAAATACTGCTTATTTTATTTTTTCTTTTCAGCAATTCAACGGACTTCGATTGACCGCTATGAAAAAAATGTAAAATAGATTTGTTCAAGGTAATTTTTGTTGGATATCGCGTTGTTGTTACCATCTTTGAAATTTGTTGAAAAGAGGAGTAACATATAGATATATGTCTAAACTAGCATGCTAAAGTTCGGTGGATTAATTATATTAAATGTAAAATTGTCATTTTTCAAACAAATCAAATGATCCAGATTTTAGATGCAAAGTCCGGGAGGCGGGCTAAAAACCTGCCGCAAATAAAGCATTGAGACGGACAGCTCTGCTTTTTTTTCAGTTTTCAATTAAAATTAACAGCATTTTCTTCCATAATCCATCAAATTCAATTACAGGAACATACGAAACAGTCAAATCCACGAAAATACACAAAAATATATCCAAATGATTAGTGCCCACTTTCTCTTGTGATTGCTACGGTATCAATCAATATTTTTTTGCCATTGTTTGTAGGCCAGCCATGGACACCCAATCGTGCGTGTATTTCCCAGCTCTTCCACAGCGGGTGAATGAACACATCGGATCGACTCGGTGGTATATGGAAATACAATAAAACTTGACGATAAACCCCCGCAGCCGCGCGCAATGGCTGTAATCCCTGCTAAAACTAATACGGGGATCCGTCTGCCCATACAGTCCACGGTAAGGGTAATTAGCCGGCTGTACTATGTTTTGAGTTTGTAGACTTAGACCGCATCTTTTTCAAATTCATGCGGGGACAATTGAATATTAATTATTAAAGAACAATAGACAGATGTTTAATCTAAAAAGGAATTTTATTATGTAGCACAGCCATTTTTTTAAGAAAAAATAAAATTTGATGACGTCACGGCATTGATGGGTTTATTATTTTTGGCTTCGGGGCCCATTCAGGTAAACATGAGGTAACGTTACCCTACAATACGATTTTTGCGGCTCCCGTCATATCCGATCATCCGGATTTGTATTGTGGCTTCTTTTGTATGGTCCGAGCTGTTCGGTTGAAGACGTGAAGTATTCCTAGTTCTATGACCTGAAGTTGGTGGTAAAATCAACATTTTAATTTTTTTGTTGAGCATTCCATATGCCATCAACTCTTCGCTGTAGAAGTTGCCACCTAAACAGGATTTTTTTCCCCCCAGCAAATCCGTCCAAACAAATCATAGGGCACATGTTACAAACAATGAACAGAGTTTGAATTCCCCGCGCTATTTTGCATTTCCTCTGCGAATGTTGGACCGAGAAGAGAGCGGCCATTGATTAACGGTGTGTGTGTGTGGTGGGGGGGGGGGGCTTGGGGCTGTGGGGGGATGATTTGACGGCTACCAGCCACCACTTTCCGGACTAATGAAAAACGAAGGGGTAATGGGTTGGCAACCTGGGATTTGTACTATTTTGTTATTTGGAAATCGACACTGATATTAGATTTTTTGTATAGCAATTAAATATTCTAGAAGTTTTGGGGAAGAAGGTTTGAAGGTGTTTTCTTGACCTTTCATGGGTGCTGAACAAGATATTTTTTTGGGTTCAACCTCCGGAAATGTGGGGAACTCTCGCTGAGGGCGTTTTTCAAAATGGCCGCCAAAATTTCCAGAAAATGAATGGCAATTAAGCTAAAACAGCTATCTAAAAAGTGATTTCTAGGGTACTTTCTTATGTTTAATTATTATGTAATGCATTCCAACAATTTATAATTTATGATAAGTAACCCTTAGAGGTGCGCTGTTTTCAAATGGCTGCCTAAATTTCAGTATAATAGCCTTTTTTTATTATATTGAATACTAGTAATAAATCAAAGTGAAGATGTTTGAAGTATTTGTTTTACATTTTCCCAAGGATGCTGACAAGATTATTTTGGGTCCAACCTCTGGGAATGTGGGGAACTCTCGCTAGAGCGTGTTTTCAAAATGGGCCGCAAAAATTCAGAGAATGGTATATTAAGCTAGAACGGGCTATCTGAAATCCAAATGAAATCAATTTTGGGGTATTTTCTGAATGCTCTCTGTTAATTAGATACTTAAAGGTGCGTGTTTCCGATCGTCTTTGGACCCCTTGATTTACCCGAAGTAGTATCGATTTTTATATCAGATGAAAGGCCGATTTTTTCTCATTTCGTCCTGAATTTGAGCCCGCACATCCATTTCATTCCCCAAGATATTAAAACCAAAAAAAAAACCGCCGTTTTAGTGGTTAAACATCAATATGAGCACAGTATTGAATAGGGCTTTGCAATGCTATTATTGCTTCTACCATAAAAACCGCAAAGTTTGTTCCCCCACGTACTTTGTGTGTGCGTATGTGTAAGTGCCAGGCTCTCATATTACAGGCAAATATTACACCTTGTTTTGAAGAGCTCCCCAATTTTCAAAGTTTGATATTTTTGCATGCACATTTACGTTGTGATTCGCATCGAAGTGGTTACATAACTGGATCACGCACCTTTTGAAATGTTATTGAGGCCGTAGACTTTGTGTAGTGATCATTTCGTCGTGGTGCAGACCTCAAAGCGTGATCCAGTCGACATAGTAACGACCGGATTAAACGTAACACACACTAAACACTTCGCTAGCGAATTGGCTAGGAAACGATACCTGCGAACGAGAATCTAAAAAATGCGTATTTAATCATAAAATAAGCGATTTGTTTAATTAGAATTGGGATCCCAGATTGGACTTAACGCAGAGCTGGAAATGCTACGGTTTATGTCCGTCCATGATGAAATAGTGCACCCTCGAGAAAATAACCTCTAACTTGGCTTGCCTGAACTATAAAACAACTAATGGATGAGCGTATCCACGTACTGGCGCTATTTCTCGGCTTTTCACATGTGAAAGGCTGTTTCCAGCAGCCGTTGTATTAATTATCGGGGATCCCGATAAAATTACTAGTACAAAATTCCTTCGTTTGTGACACATAGACATTTTCGAGCTTACCATTTCACAGGTAATGTTTTACTAGCCAGTTTACCATGCAATCGTGTAAAAATCTCCAAATTTTTGAAAAAGTTTGGCGCGCTCTTCAAAACAATGTGCTAATATGGCTGTTAAGTAGAGAACAACAAATAGACATAAATCGCGGACAAGGGCGCTTTTTCCAAATGCTGCCAAATTCCAGAAAATGACACATTAAAGATTAAAACAACAGCACTCTAAGATTCCCAAATGAAATCAATTTTTAAGGTGTCTTAGTGCTAATTAATGTATTCCGCTATTCTAGCACTTGTTATTATGATAAGTACCACTATATTTTTTTCAAAATCGCAACAAAAAATCCAAATATATAATAATTAATAAATGCCCTTTGGGGGGCCCGTTATCAATGCTCAAATTTATTATTTCTTTTTACTTTTTACATTTCAAAATTTAAATATAGTCATTTTTATAATTAATAGGTCATCCCATTAATACATAGTTGAATTTCTCGGCCTAATTGAAGGGAGATAATTTTTTTTTTGAAAAAAATAAAACCTTTTCCCCCCCCCTTTTCCCCCCAGTCGATTATTACTAAAAATTTGATAATTTTTATGCATTACATATTTTTACGGTACTACACACATGGCCAAAAGTTATGCAACATTCAGCAAAAATTCACTTTATATTCAAAAAATGATTTTCAATAAAATTGTACCAGGGAGTTTCCTGACTACACTTTAAGGTAATCCTAGTCAACGTTGTGATTTTCCAAAACAGATGCTGTTTCCCAGAAAATCAAGTAGTGCGAAAAAACGTTTCAATTTGATTGTCATGATCCCTCAAACCTAACTATGGCGGGTTAAAGGAGCTGACTATGATAACTTGCCGATTGTACTCCAGAAGAAATCGGCTACAGGAACGTCCCAATAAATGCTGCAAATTAGTCGCTAAATGCATCTTATGTGGGATTTGTCAGGGTCTGCCTAAATGTTTAGGTGGCGAAAAATCGGTGTGGTTGTATGGGCCGACAATGAAATAATGTCAATAAAAGCATGTGAGGCACGTCATTCACCGTTGGACTCAGGAAATTTAATGGCAAAAGAGGTCACGTGATAACTTGAAAACAACTTTTAAATCCACCGTTGATATTTTATGCTGTTTGTCATGCAATATGACGCGCAATTCGACATGATTTACGTAAACCAACATGAATTTATCATTCGAATTGCATTTCAGGTGGTCTCTAAATTTCTCATTGTTTTCGAAGACCGCTGTCTTCCATTTACTTTATCCCTCATTTTCGTCGGTCCACACAACCACTATAATTTTATCTCATAAACATTTAGGATTAATCCCGAATGAACCCATACATTCATTTAAAAAGGTGCAACGAGAGATTTTGAGCCACCCAAATGTCATAATAGTAATTTTAATTATTTCATATATAGATATTAGACACTCAATAATTGCTTATACATTGTCTTATCCCACAGAAATGTCCCTAAAAGGATCGAAAAAGGGCGAATGTTGATTTGCTTATATTTCATGTAAACATAGGCTGATTTCGTATTTGCTCCGATACAAATAAAATTGCACAATTTTTGTACCAAGAAAACATTTCTCACTTATTCCTTCAGATTGGGATAATTTTGATGGAAAGCTTTCATCAGGGCCAAATCAGTACTTTCATTTTTTCAAGGGACACCTGATTATGTGAAACCTATCGTTGCACCATTGAAGCGGCTGCGTTGGAAGCCATATTTTGTGGGGGTGCTGTGGGCTGCAGGCCTATCCTTCTGGAGTGCAATCGCAAGTTACCGTTCCGGTCAGCGCTCTTTTCCTTTAATCTCGCCGTATTTAGGGAACGGACAAGCAAAGCAAACGTTTTTTCACCGCTTGGATTCTGGGGACTAGTGGCTGTATGAAAAACACAACTTGGGCATTTAGACATATTTGGTTGTCCAAAATTCATGGTAATAATTTGAAATCAGTTGGTGATTAAGGATTGGCGTTCTCTATATGTTGCCAACTTTTGGGCCAGTGTGGTGTATATTAAATCTGAAATTAAAACCTGCCTGACCTTTGACCGCCTTTTGGAAAAAGTGGCCCTCTAGGGGCATTTATCCATAGATCCTTACGATTGAAATAGCTTACACAATAAAGAGCATTAAGAACCAACCCAAAATATTTATTTTTTATTCTCAGAAGCGGGTAAGGTGCATTTCGTGAGTCCAGCATCTGCTGGTATATGCATTGGTTCCCCTAGATATCCGTGAGAAATGCTTATCACAACTTTTTAGCCAATCTCGACTTTGCGGTTTTGTATGAGCAAATGCTCGTTTCCTCCCACGGTCCCAGAACCCACTGTGGTATAAGTTTCCGTTCCGTTTTCGGACAGAAAATACAAAATTGCAAATTTCTTCCAGACCTACCAATGTTCACTGCACACATTGGATTACTAATGCTAACGTTCAGATGATATCAAAAATGCACCATTTTTTTGAGGTAAAGTCGGGAGGACGAGACTGTTGATCACCAAATGCCCCTTTAAAAATATATGTGGTTTTCTGACGTTTTGGGCCATTTTGAAAACTACCTCTATCGCGATGTCCCCCACGAGTCCAGAGGTTGGACCAAAAAAAGTCTTGTTTGGCAATCCTCTGCAATATTAACAAATACTTTCAAACATCTGTAAACACGTTGCTTTATCACTTACAAGTATTTGATAATTCAATTCATTGATATCAATTTTTTTTTTTTTCTCTTAGCATTTTTAAGCTTTTTGTTCATTTCTGGTATTTTGTGTCCATTTGAGAGTTTATCCACAGTTCCCCACGCTGGCCTAAAATCGTTCGCATCCTTGAAAATATATATAAACGAAAAATCTTTAAGGCTTCACTTTGATTTATAGGATTTGAATTTGATATATTTGAAAACCGCCCCCAAAAACGCTATATGGGACTTTTTGGCGCCATTTTGGAAAATGCGCCCTCTAGGGTCCTTATCATAAATTCTGCATCTTTGGAAGAGCTAATACAATAACTACATTAGAACATCGAATTGATTTCATTTTGGCTCTTAAGGGCTGTTTTTAGACTTTTAATAATCAATTTCTGAATTTGGCGACCATTTGAAAAAGCGCCCTTTAAAGGTAATCTAGCATAACATCCTAATTATCTAATAATGCTTATATAATAAGAGTTCAATTCAAATACGCCAGAAAATGATGTCATTTAGTTCTCATAATCTGTTTTCTAGCTTAAATAACCAATTCTGGAATTTTTGGCGACCCTTTTGAAAAACGCCCGCTAGCGAGAAGTTCCCCACATTTCCCAGAGGTTGGACCAAAATAATCTTGGTTTAGCATCCTTAAATATAACAAATACCTTCAACATCTTCACTTTGATTTATCTTGTATTCAATAATAATGAATTGATAACGGTCCCAAAAAGGCTATTATCCAGAATGTTGGCAGCCATTTTGAAAAGGCGCCCTCTATGAGTTATTATCATAATTCTAATTATTGGAATAGCATTACACAATAGTAGCATTAAGAAAATACCCAAAAAAGGGATTTCATATTAATATTAAGCTGGTTTTTAGCTATGTTCGGGAATTTTGGCGGCCATTTTGAAAACGCCGCCCGCTAGCGAAGTTCCCCACATTTCACAGAGAACACATTCTATTTTGAAACCCATAGTAAACATTTTTAAAAAAAAACCCCTTCAAACCTTCTGCCCCAAACTTCAAAAGGGCTTTATTTTGAACCCTACTAATGAGGCCTCAATCTGTTTGGCAGAGTTGCGGTCCCCTCCCCGCCGGACGCTCGATGTCGGCTGTCTTAGCTTTCGAGAGTGCTGGGTGTGGTTGTAGTGATTATGCAGCATTAATATGGTGGTAAAAGCCATCTAGGCCTAATACAAATCACAGCTCAATGCTCCCTGAACCAAGAAATTGACGGAATCCGGCGCGGCGTAAGATGTCCATGGACTTGTATTTTACTCTTAATAGTCCACGCAATCTACGGTATGACCTGGACAAAACTGCTAAAGAAGGTTTTCCTCTGCTGTAAACTTGTTTGTAGAACCCTGCCGAACACAAGCAAAGGTATACCAAAGGAGCATGGCAAGACATGCGATTTTGCAATAAACATTGTGCCATTGTTTGCCTATATTTTGGTTATTATATAATATATTAGAGAGACGAAACCAATTAAGTAAATAACGTGTTTCATCTTGATAATGGTCTTTCACCTCTCCACCGCTAAACCCCATCTGAAGATTTGCGCTGATATTTCAACCCGGGGTTCGTGTGAGATCTTAAAAAATGATGTCTCTTAGCCTTATGTGTAAAATAATATCGGTCGACCAAAATGGGGAGTACTGTTTCGCTCATAACATCAATCCAAATACCTTTATAAGCCTTAAGATGTCACAGGGCAAATGAGAAAAATAGGAGTTTTCTTCTTCAAGTACCAAATGTTGACTACTTCCGGTAAAATTCTTGCGTATGAAGGATGCTATTAGCGATCAGGCCACGGCCCTTTAACTCTTGAGTCTTTCTTGCTGTCCAACATAGGCCCAGTACTTGAGGTCTACCTTTTTGAGTTGTTACCGTGTTACCTGTCAGAGGTATGTTTTTGTTGTGATCGCTTCCTCATGGGAGGTCATGTCTTCCATCCGTCTCTTGCATTTAGATGTGGCTGACTTTTAACAACTGCGCATTGCTCAAATGATGCCTTGTCTAGATCTGTTTCAGCAACATATCACATCCCCTGTTAAATTAAAAAAGCTGCCGGTAGTCAGGTCTGTGAGATGCTTGACTTGGTGACGTCCTAGAATTCTGGCTGCCTTTCATGCTGCTGTCCTACCCTATTACTCACTATTACTAAATGACCCCTTTTTAAAAAATTTTCACATCACTTATGCCCACCCCCATGTTCTTCTTTCGCTGCTATCCACTTTTATCACGTTTGCATAAAATTATCCACTTTGTAAGAATTTGACACCCAATGCAACATTTTCCGCAGCTACATGCACGTTTTACAAATTTATAATTTCAGGTCAGCAATTTGTATAATTCCATGGCGTTTTTTAACTCGGAAAAGAGACCTTTCCTAATTCCAGGGTTTAAACATCATTGGCCCCCTTAAGTTTCATACTGGAATGACCCCATTTTATTCAGCTTGTGCACCGAATGATCCCGTATTTTTGGATACATTTTATCTGAAATGAACCTTGGAAAGGCCCTATTTCTTTACCTGGCCGAGGCACATATCCCATCACTTCGCATAGGGAGAAGACCCCCGGCAATCTATTTGACCCAATGTGTTTGAATAAATAACTATCTGATACTAATTTGCTAAAATACGATCTCCCCTTCCCGATTGCGTCTGACAAATCAGCTAGAATAACAAATTAAATTTTGGCGGGAAAAGTGCGGCACATCTTGAACAATGACATCACTTTTCCACTGTTAATTATCAATTGGCAATGCTACCAACCTGCAGCCTAGCCATGTAACATGTTCACATACTAACATAAACATGTGAAAATATCTCTATCTGCATTTAGAGCTCTATACCTTGTCGAAATATGGGCGTATAATCCAGTAAGGATAAATGCAAATTACCCATTTCTTGCCAGGCTTTCCCTTTTTCTACCTATTTTGATACTGTTTGTTTGGGAGATCTGTTACGGCTAGTTACAGCAAGAAAACCTCTGTACAATTTGGTCCAGGTGTACCTAGTATTGTTCATAGATTGGGTGGACTATCACCCGTTGGCAAGAACGTACTTTTGCAATACTAGAATGCAGGGATCGGGAAACGAGCATAGCTATTACGGATTACGTTACGCCGTGATCGGCCTCTTGCTGTATGGGGACTGGGCCTAACCCCCTAAACGGTTTTCAAACTAACATCTACTACGGGTAGTTACGGGCAAAAGTAGGCTTTTAGTACCACTAGTTTAGCATGCCTAGAGAAACTTTCCTATGCTAACCCCTTGCAGTTTTTGCTCTCGTAGATGCAGCTGAAAGCAGGACTGGACACGTCCCTAACCTCTAACTTTGAATACTAGAGCAGAGCGGGATCTATGACCCCATTTGCTAATCTCAGATCCACCAGGCTACCGTTTTGTTCGGGGCATCGGGTGACTACGGCAATGGTTATGCTGAAAGTGTCCTTCGGGGCGACCGAGACCGGACCGTGATTCACCGATCGTTTTACTGATCAGGTCGAATATGTTTTGGTTATCTGGCGACGTGCTAATAGGGTCTCAAGCTATGACCCATCATTTCTTGTCCTCTGCACTACCTGTAGAGTAGTGGGGTCGCAATAATGCAATGTTGCTCCTAGTTCATGGTAACCATTGGGCATCTGTATGCATTGCCACGTGTCCAACGAAACGCCAAGGCTGGTTGTAGACATAGCTGTGGAAATGGAGATGCTTTCTGTTGATTGGCACGTTTTACTAAGTTAGCTACTATCCTTGGTTTGAATTCCGTGAAACGAGCACCGCATGCCTTTTTTATGCAAGAATACACATCATCGCTGTTACGGTGTTTTTAAGCTTTTAGATTTTAAATTTGATGCCGTCTTGATGGGCTGCAGGGTTTAGCGGTGTTATTGGAAGCCTGGGGGTCTTTATTGGCCCGTCTTTCAATTCTTTGGTCGGGTAGGTTTAGGTTCATAGGTCGTTTTTCACGGCCTATGGTGGCGATGTGGTTTTCTAGGTTTGTTTGTCCTTTCCGTAACGATAGTTTTAATACCAATGAACAAAGAAAAACAGTTCTAATCGCCGTGGGGCGGCTCAGCCAGGCTACTGACTGTTTGATTTTAAATATAAATTCAGCCTGCCGTGGTCCCGGCCCACTTCTTGTGGCACGAGATAGAAATCCTCCAGGATCACAGTCCGACAATGTGACCATAGGGCAATCGATTCAGTTGAACTCTTCCCCCCACTTAGTTTCACAACGCCTTTATTTTAATTTCGTCTATGAGCCCCACCAGATCCTGCCGACTGATGATGATTTTTCATCACACCGTAAACGACCCAAATCATGGGAAGCGAGGCGCCTCTTGAGGTGAAAACGGGCTAAAAGTCAATCAGAAGCAATGCGCGCCCTTGCGAGAAAACGCCGAAATTCAAGAGCAGCATTACGAAATTGCGATCTTGCGGAACAAGCGTCTGAAAGTCATCAGAACAATGTTTTTTTACGGGAAGACGGTCGAGAGCGATTGCCGTGAAAACAAATGTGCGATTTATCCAGTGATTAGCGTTAAACAACGTTTCAGAATACAGGGGCCATTATCATCTAAGGTAATCTCTACTAATAGGGTTATAAATGAAATCCCTTCTTAGAAGTTGGGTAGAAAAGTTTAAAGCTGTTTTTTTCCTATACTTTGACTGTGCAGAATCACATGTTGGGTCCAACCTCAGGGAATGTGGGGAACTTTGTAAACTAAGGGGTAGAATAGTACATGGGTAAATTTGACATCAAATGTTTTCATGTTGGCACCATTTATATGGTCCTAAGAATTAAAAAAGGGAAGTTTTGTCTAAGGGTTCTGCCCCCTTTAGTTAAACAGTACAGCCCTATTAAGGTTCAGGTCTCCTGAGGTAAACCTTACCCATTGCCTCCGATTTTGTTTGAAAACTGGTGTCAAATTGTTGTCGTCTTGCCTTATTTACATGTCTGGGCATTTGGTTTCGGGAATTAGTTTGGCAAAAAGCGTCCCTAGGCATAGGGATAAGGGGAAGTAAGGGTATCACGTAAAATGTTCGAAGCTTGTCTCTATAGGGGTCACCAAAACTTGACCTAAATTTATACAGAACGGTCACCCAAAGAATTAAATGCATTTCGTTTCATCAGTATGGACCTGAGCATAATTTGACACCAGTTTCAGCAAAATCCGAGCAGTAGATCTTTTTTTGGCCCCATGATGACCTTGAACCTTATCAAGGCTGTCAACCGTTACCTAAAGGGCCGAACCTAGACAAACTAGACCTTTTGTAATCCTTATAATAGGACACATCCAATTGGTGTGCATTTAAACACAATTTGACTTGACTTCAAAGTTATCCCCTTACTAATTTACAAAACAATACCTTCAAAATTATTACCAAGTATAACCCCATATTTCCCAGAGAGTGGACCCAACAAATTTCTAATTCAGCACCCTTCAACTACGAGAAAAGCATCTTCAAACCTTCTTTCCCCGAACTTCTAGAATGGATTCTCATTTATAACCCTACGATACATTCCCTTTTTCCCCCCCCATTGTTATACATAAAACAAAAGAAGTCCGTATAGAGGGAAATCATAGGTCAGCTAAGGGACTCTCTACCTTTCACCATTTGTATTATAACCAAAGGTTATCTCCTCCCAACAATTGCAGTAGACATCATATTGTCATCTAAGGTATCGCTACATTCCCCATTTGAATAGATATCAAAAGTCTCCGTATCCAACATTGCCATTAGGTAAACCATATTTCATTTAACGGATCGGTACATTCCCCATTGTGTATAGATACAGTCTCCCGTATCCACCAATTGCAGTTAGGTAAATCTTATTGTCATCTAACGTAATATCTACATTCCCTTTGGGAAAAAAAAAAGTAACAAAAGGTCTCCCTATCCCAACAATTGCGTTCGGTAAATCATATTGTCAGTAACGTAATCTTGTACATTCCATTTGTAGTATACATAACAAGTGTCCCGTATAGGTACATCAAATTGTCAATAGGTAATCTGTTACATTCCCTATGGTATAGATAACAGGTACCCGTACCAACATTGCAATGTTAGGGTTAAATCATTTTCATCTAACGTAATCTCTACATTCCCCCTTTTGAAATAACAAAGGGCCTCTCCCGTTCCACATTGCATGTTAGTAAATCATATTGTCATCTAACTTAATCTGTCACATTCCCCTTTATAGAGAGCACAAAAGTCTCCCGATCCACATGCAGATGGTAAATCATCTAAGGTATCCTACTCCCCCAATTTGTATAGATAACAAAGGTTATCCCGTATCCACATTGCAGTTAGGTAAGTCATTCCCCGTTGTATAGATAACAAAGTCCTCTGCCGTATCCAACAATTGCAGTTAGGTAAATCATATTGTCCTCTAACGTAATCTGTACATTCTCCATTTGTATAATAACAAAAGTCTCCCGTATCTAACCATTCTAACAATTGCAATTAGTAAACCATATTGTCATCTAACGTAATGTGTACATTCCCCATATTGTATAGAACACAGTCTCCCGTATCCACAATTGCAGTTAGTAAATCATCTTTCATCTACCGTAATCTTCACATTCCCCCCTTTGGAAAGTGAACAAAAGGTCTCCCGTATCCACAATTGCAGTTCGGTAATCATATTGTCATCTAAGGTCATCTCCTACATCCCCCATTTGTATAGATAACAAAAGTCTCCCTTATCCCAATTGCAGTTAGGTACATCATATATTGTCAGCTAACGTAATCTGTACATTCCCCTTTGTATACATAGCAAAGTGTCCCGTCCATAGGTAAATCAGGGGTGAAACGCAATTTCAAAACCAGTCGTCCGTGCTGGCGCTGACATTTTTTGAATATTGAATGGAATAATTTCAGTTTGGGTGCTTGTTACAACATAATGTCAATTCGATACAACCAATCCGCCAAAATATCAGTTGTTTGAGTGTTGGTGCTATTGGGTGGTTAATTTTGTCCTACCCTGGCCACACCCACGAGCGGAGGCAGCCATTGCTTTCTATGTTGGGACTCTATGTGTTCTTTGTGGTCGGCAAACATGCGAGACGGTGAATTGCTAAGATTACGTAACGTTTTGCTCTCATCTATATAGAACCTCTTTGGGGTAATCAGATTTATAGCTAAGGTCATCTGTACAATCCCTATTTGTATAGATAACAAAAGGTCTCCAGTATCCAACATTGCAAGTGGTAAATCATTTTCATCTAACGTACTCTCTACATCCCCCTTTTGAAAGTACGCAAAGGCCCTCCCGTATCCAACAATTGGAGTTAGTAATCATCGTGCCATCTAAGGTTATCTGTACATTCCCCATTTGTAATAATAACAAAAGTCCCGAATGTAAATCATATGTCATCTAGGTAATCAGAAAATTCCCAGTGAGATAATAACAAAAGTTCTCCCTTATCCAACAATTTGCAATTAGGTAAATTAATAATTTTCATCTAACGTAATCTCTACATTCCCCATTTGTAGAGATAACAAAAGGTCTCCCGTATCCAACAAGTACAGTTAGGTAAATCATGTTGTCATCTAACGTAATCTCTACATTCCCCATTTGTATAATAACAAAGGCTCCCCGTAGCCACAATTGCGAGTTGATGTAAATCTTGTCATCTAACGTAATCTCTCCATTCCCCCCATGTGTATATATAACAAAAGTTCTCCCGTATCCAACACTTGCAATAGGTAAATCATCTTGTCATCTAACGTAATCTCTCCATTCCCCATTTGTACAAAGATACAGAAGTCTTCGGTTTCCAACAATTGCAGTTAGGTAAATCATATTGTCATCTAACGTCAATCATTTACATTCCCCATTTGTAAGGAGAACAA
Organism: Ophioderma brevispina; assembly: GCA_023653785.1. Lineage (NCBI taxonomy): Eukaryota > Metazoa > Echinodermata > Ophiuroidea > Amphilepidida > Ophiodermatidae > Ophioderma > Ophioderma brevispina. Next base: position 29,933 of record JAMKCH010013241.1, on the reverse strand, counting down.
AAGGTCCCCCGTATCCAACAATTGTAGGTTAGGTAAAACATATTGTCATCTAAGTAATCCTAATTCCCCATTTGATGATGATGCCCAGATTACCTAGCGACAATTCTAAGATTTTTTTTGCTTCAACTTTACTCATATTTTGTCCATAAAGGTGCTTGTTCCGATTTATGTCCTATTGTGTCTAAAGCGTTTGGCATTATCGCACCGGAGCAAGTTCACTTGGATGGGTGGGGTGGGGTTGTAGCCACACCCTCTTCTTGGTAATGCGTTACGGGTGGCGATAATGAAATTTTCTCACTGACATCACCACCAGCATGGAGGTAAGGACATGGAGTGTATATATATGGCGTCACCAATGACATCATAAGTCAGCAAATTATTTCATTGTCCCCAGAAAATAGGCCGAATACAGGTGGATATCGGACTTTCAATGCGTTTTCAGCTCTAAATGATGGCAATTGGGCTGGTTTTATATAAACGAGGAGTTGAAGAGCCATACTGTGCAAGTGTTTTTTTTTTTTAATGTAACCATTAAACTTAAATTTAAAAAAAGAAAAATTCCCATTTTTTTTCCCTTCGACTTTGACGGCATTCCCAACTCCGGCGAAGGTTCTAAACTTCCCTTTGTTTCTTCACATAAATTACAAGGTTCAAATAATTCCCACAGTTGTGAGGGAACCAATCCATTTTCGTTTCCTACATTACAATTAAATCCTATAGATTAGAATTTATATAGATTTCATTTTAAATCTAAGAATTGAGAGGTCCCCCCCACTCACATATTTTGGGATTGTTTTAAATCCCGTTAAATGACCGAAAGGATGAGAAATAGATTACCTGGAATGTTGATGAAACTTTCAGCATTTACACACCGTAGGAAGGTTATACTGGGGGTGGTGACTTCCCCCTCCCGGAGGTAAAAATGTTATTTTTTCAGTCATGCAATTATAATTGTATTGGGACTTTCAACTTGTGTTTAATTAACTTATATGGTTCAGTTTCTGGTAATGAGCATAATGGTTTGAAATAATCATAATTGTTGCATGCAACCTCTACGCAATATGCAACGAGGGTTCGTGTTTTTATGAAGTCCCATTTCAATACTCAACTCGTTGGATGGTAGCATATTGCCCCGGCAATACTGCTTCCCAAGACCGATCTTTAGGTGGGCAATTGGGCGTCAAGCAAGTAGGTTGCTCAATGTTTGGGCAGTTGACTCGCTATTCCATCAATGCACTACTGGAGCGCAGCGCTAACATGAAAGAACCTATTATATGAGACGGTACGACGGAGCCGCAACTCGCTATGGCTCAGATATGGGGACAAGATTTCATCGGTATTTGTTATTTTTTCTCTCCCTGGATATGCCAAGGATTAATAGGGACTGGTATAGTGTGAAGGCGTGGTCTCGTTTTTTTTTCCTATTAGGCCAACAATATGTCGGCTTTACGCTAGCATACAGGTTTTCAAATTCGCATTTTAATTACCGCATTCCTTTTTTTTTAAAAGGAAAGTTTTTTTCAATTTATTTAATCTTGGCCGACTAAAATGTCGCCGGAAAGAGTTTCATACGATAAACCCCCCCCCTTTAAAATTTTACAGGAGACAATTTTTTATTTAAAAAAAGAAAAAACCTAAAAAATTAAAAAAAACCCACATTTAAAACAAACAAATTGTTACATGTCACATGAAAAACCTGTGTAGCGCATAGCCTATTGACTTAAAGTTGCAAAGATAGATTTTGAGGCCCCAATGTGTCATAATAGTATTTCATTTAGATAGCTATCTTGCCTTGTTTTCGCTACAGAACTGCCTTAAAAGAGAAAAAAGAAGGATTTTGATTGCTTATATTTCAATATAAACCCTAGGCTGAATTTTGTATGTGCTCCTATACGAAATTAAGAAATTCCAACACAATTTTTGTACCAAAGAACATTTTTCAAGTTATTTCTTTTATATGGGAATATTTTTTATGGAAAGCCTTAATCAGGGCAAAAATCAGTAACGGTCGATTTTTTAAGGAACCTCTATGTGAAATTTCTCGTTGCCAGATCCCTTAATCTGGCTCTCTAGAAAAGCAGCTTTGATTTCTTCCGTCGCTTCTGTCCGTGCCACAGAAAATCAAAAGCATACTAACTTACATCTTTTTACATAAAGCGTGTTATTAGCTTAATTATTCACTTCCTTTGTGATTGAATTATGTTTGATCGTCATTTCCAAATACGTGCAAAACTCAGCTCGAAAAAATGGGGCGCTGCTTCCTAGAAAAGTCCTCTTGTCTTTTTAAAATAAAAAAAGAAATTTACGGTCGCATAATTTCATATTAACAAACTGAACTTCTGCATATCCTTTACACAACCTGTTCAGTTGAAAAATACTATGATTATGATTGAAGCTTAATCAAATAAACCGGAAACACAATTAAATACATATAGAACTCACAAAGATACAAAGCGCCCGCAAGTTGGTTAGATTTTTGACAATTACAAAAAACCATACTGCAAACAAAATTTCTAGGCCTAAGTACAGATAAACAAAAGTTGTAGGACTAAATGAATAAAAGGAGATCAACCATGCATGAAATATAAGATCAAATAAGTCAATTTCAAAATTACTCTCAAACACATGAATGTTAATATAGTTGAAAAATGTTTGGAATACCAAGTCATACAAATATAAAAAAAGTACGACATTCTTGTGAGATATTGCATACTTAAACTAGAAAAATAAACACAACACACCAAACGAAAATGAACGAACCAAAAATTAACTATCGTTGGTATGGTATGATATCGTTTTTTCATGTGCATTTTTATCAAACGCAATATATTTCTAATTGTGCCCCATTGTAATACCTGCTTGTATTGGTTTTTCTTTTTCTGCAATTGTTTTGCGCGAATTGAGCGAATGTATCCAATACACGCCATTCCGTAAAACCGGCGAAAGCAGTCGCTTTTTTTAGTTACGAATGGCGTGTTATGGTTACTTTACTTTTCGATCCATTCGTGCAAAATAAGGGAGCGAAAAAACAATAGGGTGACGTCACAGGGTTTGTGTTAAGGTTGGGGGTAATTCTGTGATACAAACCTTTCTTTCAACCCATTTTTTTCCGACCACCTCTAACCTCTCTAATATTATTAAACACTGAAGGTCTAAGCTAACTGAATGGACTAACTCTCTGCGCTTCCGAGTATATCAGTTATACAGTCCCGCGGTAGGAGTCACCTGCAGAAATAGCTGAAATGTTTCCAGGTGAACCAGGTTTAGTATTCGTGTTCTTCGCATGCTGGTGATCTGGCTCGGACAAACGAAGGGCGTGCCCTCGTTAAATATATTTGCCTTCCCGGAAGGGATAACAGAGAACTGTATTTAGCTGGATACCCACACAATAGATTCAGGAGTTCAATGGTTTTGGGGTGTAATATAATTATAATAGGGCGTTTTTGGAATATTAGCGTGTATCGGTGCGCATGGCTACAGAGCGAATAGCTCTGTATCCATGGCGTGCGTATGTTCAAGGGTATTAATGTTGATAAGATTACTTTTAGCAGGGGAAGTTTCGGGATTTTTGAGTTTATCACATGTAATTTAACAGAAGCCTGAATTGATGGTACTTCAATATTTTTTTTTTTTCTAATTTAATCATGATAATTACCTAAGATCCTTTTAACAACGGTTTAAGAGATGAGTTTTTTAATGTCACTGGGGACCGCGACTGCCATTTAAATGCATCTAGCAGTTTCACAAATTAACCGTTGGAATCCCCAATGCCCAAATCGAGCAGATCGTGTCTACCCTCCCTGTACAGAACCACATGGTTATAGTCTACACATCTTGAATCGCTTACGCTGTGACAACGAGATACAGAAGGCTTTGCTGCTTTGCCGTAGTGTAGTTATAAACGGTAACGAGATGAATAGTTGGTGTCACGTGTCAGGTACAGGGTCACGTGTCAGGTATCAGATATCAGTGTGCTCTTTTTCGGGCGACCGCATATATAAATCGACTATGTTAAATCAAGGTCTGTACGATATGACCCTCTGCCAAATTGCTATGAGTTTTTTTCCAAAACACCGTATATTATGTCTAAACGTACAACATTTACTTTTCCCTACAGATTCAAAAACCGACGTACGATGTAGATAATCGGTTGTTTTTCTCCAATGTAGGGATACGTACGTCATTTTTACCTGAATGGTCCCCCGAAGCCAAAATAATAAACCAATCATGGCCGTGACGTGCATCAAATCTTTATATTTTTCCAAAATTGCTGTTATTCCCATATAAAATTCTTTTTTTTAAGATTCAACATCTGTATATTTGTTCTTTAATCATTAATATTCCATTGTCCCCGCATGAAGTTGAAAAAGATGGTCCATAAGTCTACAAACTGAAACATAGTCATCCTGCTAAATACCCTTACCGTGGACTGTATGGCAGACGGATCCCCGTTTAGTTGTAGCAGGCTTCCGCCACTTGCGCGCGGCTGCTGGGGTTATGCGTCCAGTGACCCTGTTTACCAGAAGTTTCTAATCTCCGGTGCCTGTTTTGGTAGGTCCACGCCAATTCCATGCGCCGCAACTTACAAACATGAGCTATCTAATTGGCTTGGACGCATACCCCCGCAGTCCGCGCGCAACGTGGCTGTAAGATTTTTAGTGACGTCACGGCAATTGATTGGGTTTATTATTTTGCTTCGGGGACCCATTCAGGTTAAAATGACTTACGGATCCCTACATTGGAAAAAAAACAACCGATTATCGTCATCGACGTCGGTTTTTGAATCAGTAGGGAAAAGGTAAATTTTGTACTGGTTGAAGACATAATAAACGGTGTCTTTTTGGAAAAAATATAGCACTTTGGGCAGAGGGGCATGTAAGACCTTGATTTAACATAGTCGAATTTATATATACGGTCGCCCCCGCAAGCAACTGATCCTGATACCTGACGACGTGACCTGACACTGATACCAAACTATTCATCTCGTTAGGTACCGTTTATAACTACAATTCCTTCTGTTTTATTCATGGTTTACAAGATATCCTTGAGAAAAGCCTATTCACAATTGAGTTGATCCGATCTTGTGGTTTTGTGCTATGAGCACATGCTTGTTTCCCACGGTCCCATAGGCACTGTGTGGTCTTTCTGTCCGTTTTTACGGAAGCAAATACAAAAAGTGGCGAATTTTGTCAGATATAAGAACCGAATTTGCCGTAGCTTTTGGTACCATGGATGACAAGGCCTAACGGTTCGCTGATCATGCTGATATAAAAATCTCAGGGGATAACATCCTTCAACTTTTTTAAAGGTAAGTCGGGGGACGAAGGCTGGTGGATCACTAAATTGCCCCTTTAAAAACAAAGTTAGCCGCTCTCTTATAAAAAATACCTTTAATACGCAGATGCACACCTTAGACTCAAGAGATAATGTATTTTGATGAAGAGATAAAAAAATACGAAAGTGATCTATTTTATGTTACATTCATGTTCACTATTACAGCGAAGATTCAAAATGGCGGCTTTTGGTTTTGGGGTCTAAGTTTATACATTGAAAAATTTGGGTCTTCTAACTAAAATGTGATACAAATAGCATGATAAAAAGTGCAAATATTCAGCGTTCAATTGTTTATGATTGAATTAAATTTTATTTCCGGTTTAAAGCAAGAGAATCTTGTACATCCTATTCCATGCATTTTGGTAAGAGAGAGAGAGAGTTGAATTTAAGTAATGGTGGTATGGTCACTTATATTTGATGTACATGTGCTTATGTACTGGTGTATTCTGGCATATGGGGAATTAAAAGGGTCTGCAAATAACCCATGCTTTATGTACTTTACTACAGTTTTAAAAAATGAGGAAAACACCTAATGGTTTATACGCTAAAGAAAGAAAATGTCAGTAAAAAGAATGATTAATAATAGCTGTTCATTAAGTCAAGGGCCAAAGATAAATACTTCAAAGCTGGTTACGTATGAAATGAAAATATACCAAAATCCTACGGTTTGTGTACCATTTTCAACCCGAGTTTAAGGCAAATCTTAACACTTAAGTGACGGGGGGGGGGTCCTATGGACCCCCCAAATTTGTTTTCGCGCTGGCCGCTTTATACGTGGGATTTTTTCGCCTAAATTTGTTGTAATTGTCGGAATTTTAAATACGCTTCTTTTCATACAAAAAAAATTTAAATCGGCCAAGCCCCTTGGGCACTAACGGAAGTCATCTGAGAATATTTTTAAAAATCGAAGAACCATAGCCAATTTTTTTGCTGATATATGTGCACATAATTAATAAACAATTATTACTAACAATAAAAATAAAAAATAAAAGGTCTGATATTTTGCAACACACGTAAAAAATACAAGATTGTCTAAAACTGCATGTTTTGTGTTAAATATATGTAATTTGGTTCTTCTAGAGTAGATATCAGCATAAAATAAGTTTTCCAAAAGTTTGATGTAAGTGTGAGGTTTATTGGAATTTTCTGTCTTTTTGCCCAATTTTCGCGTGTTTTGAAAACAATGTTTTGCCCCCAATTTGCAGCACAAATAATAAATTTCATTTTTATTGCTGATTTAGTGTTGTCTTATGACCTTTACATGTGGTATAAATTTCATGCAAAGTGGGAAAGTGGTTTCCTTAGAGTGGGGTCCTATGGACCCCCCCCCCCCTTGGGCACTAACGGGAGTGAAAACCCCTTGGTCACTTAAGTGTTAAGTCAACAATTATTTAAGTGTTGTTAATTTGGCTTAACCCTTTCGACTCTGGCCAATTCGGCTCTGGCCAATTTCGGCTTTGGCCAATTCTCTCTAAGTTATAACACATATAGGTCGGTGGCTTTAGAGATGGCGCCGCAAATGTTTGCAGGTAATTTATAAAGCAATCTAAGAAAACATCGACAAAGACTGTGCTTGTTCGACTCATTTAGATGCATTTTTCATGCGGATTCTGAATATGTCCTGGAAAATAAATAATGTTGTCCTTTTTGAAACAAAACTTCACAAATATTGATCCATGAGTGACTGTAGTCGCTTGCCGTGTTCAAAGGATTAAATCTGTTTTCGTCATCAAAAGTGAAAACCACTACAGGATAAACTATCAAAATATGCTTGGATCATTTTGTTCATTGAAATACATACATGTACATATTATTGATGATATTTTGGTACATGGTAATGGCCGAAGCAAAATTAAAAAGTGATCTTGCAGTCATAACTTTCGTCTGCTGATCCAGAGGGGTTGCAAGCTCTGGAGCACGCTGGGATATCATCTGCACACGAAGCCTTGTTGGTATCTAAATCACCTTACTCAGCTAGAAAAAACAATATTCGACCGGTTTGATGAAGTTAGCTTGAAATCTTAGAACTGCCGTGCTGTTTAAATCTTCAGGAATGGTTGATTTCTAACAGAACGTAGATGGAAAAGATCTAACAGCTTTATCTTCTGAAGTGATGTAGGTTTTTCTATGCCCTCCAGAAATGGAGTTCTGCACCTTGTCATCCCAATTAATCTATGGGTGATCCACCACAACCAGATGTTGGCGCTAGTTGTCGACTGCAGCGTTTGAAGATCCTGTCATCTCATTCACTATTTGTGTCAGCTCATAAAAATCATGCAAATTGCAAAGATTAGAGCATGTTTGTTTTTTTTCTCATCAGTTGCATAGTGTATAACCTACTGCTTTAAATGTAAATGTCGTCTTCCTTCACTGCACCCAATTGAATTTGAATCGGTGGATGTCTTGGTTCTTCTCAAGTCTCCCAGTTCCTATTTAACTTTCTTAGGCTCGAAAGACTATTGGAAGACCATTTTAAACTTCTAAACTGAGTCTGAAGGAGCTACCAAAAGACGAAAAAACGGTTCAATTACAATAGACACCATGGTTACAATTCATAAAAGAGGAACAAACAAACAAAAACAAATGAACAAAAACAACGAACAGAAACCAAACAACACAAATCACCATAATTTATCAAGTGGTCTTGGTAGACCAGAGAGACCTACATTAAAACCCTGACAGGAGGGAGGGGAGGGAGAGAGAGAGAAGGGAGAGAGAGAGAGAGAGACAGAGAGAGAGAGAGAGGAGAGAGAGAGAGAGGAGAGAGAGAGAGAGAGACAACTGAGTCGGTGTGCCGTTCGCCCACATTTTAAATGTAGCTTGCTAAGACAGCAGGACACCGGGGACACTGGACAAAAGATTACACCATGTCCATCCTTTAGAGAAGGTTATTCAGGGCATTGCTAGGACACAACAAGAAGAAGAGATTGTATAGGACAGTCCCTCTAGTCCCCTACCATAGTCATATTATTATCTTAAGCACTATTTTTTCACTTTTTTCAATTGCTAGTCTTCTTTCTGTTCAAAGGTGCATTCATATAGTATCGCGATCACGCTTCCTTTCTTTTCTGTATTTCCATTTCTGCTTGGGACTCCTTTAAAGCTCATCATAGACTCACGGACTTTGCCCACCCGCGCCCATGCCATCCCCTAGCTACACCCTTTGAGTGGTAATAATAGTACTTCATTTCCCTATGGATGTTTATACCATGTTGTTGGAAGGGGAGGGGAGTTGTTAGACTGTTGGTACAATTATGCAATCCAAAAACAGCGGTAAAATATGAAATTTTACATCTATGTGAGCGGGAAGCTGAGACGAACTTTCTTCTTTTTTTTTCTTGGTCTTATCCAAAGGTTAATATCTGAAAACAGGTCCAGTTTTCCAAACACACATCGGAAACTCACCCTCTCTACTAAAATAGTCGAGTCTTCGGGGGTTTCCCGAAATTAAAGGACAAACGCAATCTTTCTAAGCGTGCATGTACGTTATGTACATACTTAATTGGTAGGCCTACATACGAAATGCGTGCATGGGCATATGCAAATGAAAGATGTGTATCTGCAGATTCCTAAAAATCTAATTATACATGTAAGGAAGTGCTGTACTATACATTGAAATTCACAATCTGAAGCACCGGATAAGCAGAACTTACACCTTTTATGATCATCCGGGGATCCTCACGACAATGATTCAGCATGGCGACTGAGAACGGCAAGGTAGGACGGGTTTGCAACAGTTTAGAGCAGAAAAAGCGTGTAAATTTAGTTAAAAACCTCAAACAAACAAAAAGAACAAACGGACAAAACAAAACAACAACTGTCTATATAAGGTCTTGTGCACTCCCGTAATTGTATAACCCTCCCCCAAACCACTTTGCCGGTGGATTTTTTTACCAAAACTCAGGTCATTGATGGTCATCAACACGACCACATAACGGAAAAAATGAAAATCGGTTGTACCGATTCAAAATGGCGGTCCAAAACCTGATTTTTGCAACACGCACCCAATTCCCCCACCAAAAAATGAAAACTACTTTCCCGAAGGACTTTTTCCATAAAATTTGGCTCATAATTGGAGAACATAAATACATTTACATTGCTGAAAAAAAAGTTACTCGAGTACGATTTAAGGGACAAAACAAAGTTTGAATAGCGCCACCAAAATGCTAAATTATGGTAATTAGCATAATAACGCCATGGCCGATTTGAAAATAGTGTGGGGTCCCATGGAACTCCCCTCCTTTGGGCACTAACGGGAGTGAAAACCCCTTGGTCACTTTTTATAAGTGGTAATATATTTCAAATCCTAACAGTGAATGATCCCTATCTGCCACCCGTAATGATGAAGGTATTTATTGGTATGACTCTATCGGCACATATATATAATGAATATCCCTAATGAAACGTACCAGATGGTTTTCATGGTCATTGGAGTATTCCTTGCGAAAGAACACACCATTTTCATGCTTTAACTTTCGAAGCAGTACCGACGATTTAACGAAGCCGCCCAATGTTTTATTATTTACGCTAATCGTTTTGAAAAAGAAAAAAACAAAAGCCTGTTTATCTTTTCACACCAATTTTGAAATTAGCGGTGGTTAGCAAGTTTCCTGGTCTGTATGAAAGACTATCTCGTTTACTTTAAAAACATTGAAATTAAAAAACCACAGTTTATTTAAACGTTTTCTTTAAAATATATAAATTATCAAAAACATGGAAGACTTAATGTGCCTAATTTTTTATAAAGCGCCTGGGATTCTGAGAAATTAGTTTAAAATAAAATTAAGGAAACTCTTATCATACAAAGAAGCGTGTTACTTGGTACATTGAAAAGTACGGTAGAGGGGCTGAACCGCGCATTTGTGGGTTTCGAGTACGGATCTATACTACAATGGTTGGAAAAATGGCTTCGTAATTGAGCACTGACGGCCCATATGTGGTCATCCAAAAAGAGGCCCAAGCAGTGGTTAAGAGCCGGTCATTAGGCTATACAAAATTTGTTCCCATTGAAATGTGGAATAAGCGACATAAACAGACTACAGAATCAAGCCAATTCATTGAGCTCATGTATTGCGCGTTATGGGATGGCAATGTCTCTAAACGTGGAACCCGGGATACAATTCTGTTAAACAGGTTGTCTCTGGGACGCAATTGTGTTCGGTAGACCAAGATGGTACGCCGTGGATCCATCAATCTAATAGACAAAATACGGTTGTGTAGCCAATCCATGGTATAGAGATCAGTGGTTACAGCGCTAGCGCGCTGCTATAAACCTATAAATTACGCGGTAACCTTTAAAATGTCCACGTTTTCATGGAGTGTAGTGTTTATTAGGCCACTAAAACCTTTGTTTAAATCACAAAATGATATCTCAAAATACCCCGCTTTACATTGTTTCACATCCCTGAGGTTTTAAAAAGGGGATTTTGGCAATAACAATTTCTAAACGAACGTCGCTCATCACTTGGGTGCTCAACGACGAAGTTCAAAGAATGAGGCTTGTGACAATCTTGCTGAAGTCACGTGATGTGATATATTTTCGCTGGATTCTGTTTTCCGTATGCATGCTGGCGTTGTAAATATACCACAGGGAATAAACATGGTGCTTCCTGATTGCTGTACAGTTATGTACATTTTTCGGAATAAATTCGGATTTTTTTAGACAAGGAAGTACAGCCATGGCATGAAAAACATGGTACGTTTTATTTAGGGATATTTCATTATGTTGCCGATATAGATCATACCCAATAAGGTCAACTTTAACTTTTAAACCTGTGAAATTTAGAGTGATAGGATTATTAAGTAGCAGATATTATAGGAACTATAAAAGGACACATCATAAAGGTCAAAACTTGCGGACAGTAATTAAAAAGATCAGGCCTACTATTAACTTAGTTTTGCTTTAAGATCTGTACGCTGCTCTATCCGCATCGTCATTTGATGTAACTAATCAACCACGATCCCTATTTTATGTTTGCCATGCAGAAGCAGATATGATATTAAGAAGGTCATTTACATATTTTGTTTATATGGAAAAATATCTTGTAGCCGTCGACTATACTGGAATGACCGATTTTTCCAAATATTGTTGCTGTCGGGTTCACACCAAAAGCCCATCAATATACGGCCTTTGGTGCGAACCCAGTAGCTCATTTTCCAGGGAAATAAGTCTTTAATTTAAACAAGAAAAAAAATGTAAAAAATGTCTAATAATGCCAGGATTGTTCCGTTATTAACATAAATGATTGGAGAATTACTAGATTAAGCAATTGCCGGTACTCGTCCAGCCGTAATTCATCCCATATTTTCCACCCGTGTTATTCTGTAAAATAGTATCCGTCCATTTGTTTTCAAAGTGAATGTATTAGTTCTTCTGTGACATTTGTGACAACTTGTTAACTAAAAAGGGAAGTAAAGTAAGCCAATAATCGTGTCTTCAAGAACTTGGACATAACATTGTTTGTGCTTTCTGGTCCTTCAACCACACTCAGGTCGATAAAGGAGCAAAGATAGAAAGATAGGCCTACTGCAGAAGGTGTCACGGCGTTGAAACCGAGTCCTCTGAAAGAGAATGCCTGCAGGGAAGCTGACCTCCCCACCAGGCTTCATGTACAACACTCAGATCTCAATTCTGCTCTAGAAAAGATGGAAGGACAGAGCGAGGCTCATAAGGAGGATGGACTTCGGGAGGTGACATTACTGGACAGTAGTCTGCGTCAGGCTTATATTAGTGAATTGGAAGAGCGAAAACAATCAAATGGAAGCAAAAGCCGTTGTATGGAATATAGATGGTGTTATACAGAGTGAATAAAAAAAAATTGTGCATGAAAAAACACAAATTTGACCCTAACCTGTTTACTCAACTGTGACGCAGTTGATATTTTCCTAATCTGCATATTGTCGACTTCCTATGCTGAAAATATGAAGGAATTTGGTGAAAAAATGAGGTAGATATATAAGATTTTCGTGGCGGATCTATTTTTCTGTCATCATATTCAGACGGAACTGAAAACCCATCTTAACTGTGTAAATCCCATTGGAATGGGGTAAAATGTATCAGCCGCGAAAATCGTTCATATCTACCTCATTTCTTCACCAAATTCCTTAATTTTTTCAGCATAGAAAACCGAAATATGTAGATCATGAAAACATCAACTGCGTCACAGACAATAACAGGACAGGGTTAAATTTTGTGTTTTTTCATGCACAATTTATTTTGATTCACTCTGTATATAGGAGAAGTCCTCGTTGTAAGGAGAAGTGAGTCCGAGTAGCCACATAGTGATTTTCCTGCCTGAAAGAAGGAGACTTGGTAGAGAGCCTCATTTCACACACAGGGATTAACATATCATGACAGATGGGTTTTGGAGGTGGCATATTCAGGGTACGAGATTGACCACACATAGGTGGGCGCAGTGTCAAATAGGGTTGGCTTATAGGAAATTTTCTGAGTAGCCCAAAAATACGACTAAATTTGTTAAAATTAATAGTGATGTACAAAAACATGTTTGTCTATTCAATTAACGGGAATGGGGTCAAAAGGATGAATATTGACTGATAAAATATTTCGCTTCGTTAAAGAATGCAGGGCCTATAGCTGGCAAAATATTAAAATTACGATAGGATTTAAGCTTACGTTAGCAATCGGGTTTCCTAAGCATAATTTGCCATCATGTCGTTGATGGGACAAAATCGGTGTGAGCGGCGCCGCCAACGCTCAACGGGTAAAACCTCGCTTTTGCTATTTGGCCACGAATCCGTACAAATAGGTCGCCCTCCGGCTAGTAGACAGATAAATTTTCGCTAGCTAGGGTAGACAAATTTTCGCTAGTTTAAGTCATTACCGCCTTGTTAGGCTCAATGAGCCAATACTTCACTGGAAACCCAATAGTGATTCATTAAAAAAATTTCAAAAACCGTAATTGAGTGATCAATTCACAAGAATGCCTCCATGATCCATATGTGGTGTGTTCTTTACCAAATATGGCCGTTTTCCGGTCTGAGAAAAGTAGATCCAGATATTCACCGTTACTCCCCCTGAGAGCGCCTATACCTCATGCAATTCCATCGGTTAGCATAAGAGGGTATAACTTAAATCAATGGAAGAGCCGTGTCTTAGCCCCGATGTTGAAACACAGAAAAACAGCTGGCTTTGCTACTCACGATTCATCGTAAGTGTTGAGAATTGATGGCAATCGCCATGTAAAAACATTGTTCATATGTCTTGCACACTTACGAAGCCAGGAATTTATGATTACCAATCTACAGAGATCAAGGAACCTATTCAACCAACATTTATCGCTATATTGGCGAAATTCAACGCAGGAGAAGAGGAGACATATGGTCAAATTGATTCACGACTCGAATAAACTGCATGTTGAAGGATGTGGTGGCAGAATACTAAATTCATCCCCACGACTGCATGGGTGCATGTGTGGGGCCGTACATGTTTCTAATGGGAATTGACTTGGGTGGTGATTGCGACTCTCTGATTCGTTACTTTTTAGGATCTTTAGGCGAGATTATTCACGGTGATTTTTCTTGCGCGTGAATGGTCAGCGGGAAAATCAACTAAACTCTGGCAAATTTAAGATATGTAGTTTCACTTACTCATTTACATTGAGGGGAGAACCAGCTCTACACAGAAATCGTCATGATGAGGGACAAGGACTTCCAAGAAAAAAAATACGAAAAATACAGTTAGCGGTGTATGCATAAAGCAGCTATCAATTTTACCACGCGTTTTAATCATAGCTTCCATGGGTCCAGGGCAGTGTTAAATGCATATTCATTCATTTATCATTTACCAAATATGAGGCCATTCCATCATTACAAAATTAAAAGACCGTTTTTAAATTTATTTTTAAAGGGCCATTGCATCAGTTACCATGCAATTAGTCATTCCTTTCGGGGTCATCCCAAAATGGGCTGAAAAGAACACCGGTCACAACCCACCAAACCACAGGTGCCACGAATCCACACGGGCGGTGACCGCTCTTGTTAATCACGTAAGCGATGTATTTTGGAATAGTTAAGCGTTGGCGACGGCGCTTATAACGGTTAATCATAAAATAGGATGCTTCAGATATGAGGGAACATAATTTTGACCAATTTTCACGTAATTTAGGGACATAAAACTCATCCAAAATGGACCTTATAAGAGATAGATATCTGCTATAAGAGTAGAATAGTTATAACTCTACAACATCTCCGATATTTGGGGACAGCCTCAATTCTGTTATTTTGATGAATTACCTACATCAACATGCATGAGTAATTTCGGTTATCTTTGTACTTTTTTAGATTACTGTTCTCGAAGTATCTCAAATTGAGTATGAAAACTTCAAGCACGAAAACTGCAGATTATCAGAGGAGAACCAGTATCTAACTTCCCACATAAAAGACACCACACGTCTTCGACAAATTGCAGAAAAACAGATAGACGAAATGTTACAAACATTAGAAGCAGAAAGAGAACAGAAGCATTACCTGAGGAAGCAACTAAACAAGCAGATGCTCTCAGAACTGCAAGCAAAAGAAGAAGAATTAGAGAAAAGGACTGTTGTGTCGTCGAGTAAGTCCAAGTATTCAGTCTATCATGGACCGGATCTTATGATGGCAACTGGTTCAGGACAGTCCAACGAACTCCACATTAAGAAAGCGGAAGAAGAGCTTACGCAAATGGAAAAGGAAATATCCAGGTTTAATGAAAATCTGCAAAGATCACAGTCAGAGTTGGGGAACACTACACTGAAAATGTCTCACGGCGGTGCAGATATTGAATCAGAACCCTTCCCACCTGATATGGATGAACACCAGCAGGAAGTGTATCAACTTATCAGAAAGGGGCAACATTTAGAGAAGAAATATGCAAGTGTTAAGTCTCAGATAGCAGCTTTGACAGCCAACAGCTTGATATTGAAAGGGTCAAAGAAAATAGCAAGAAAGTGGAATTGACGTTTGAAGTGAGTCACTGACAGAAAGAAATCGCAAGCAACAGGACACTATCAAGGACTTGCGGATGCAACTGAAGAAAATAAATGACTTGATGGGAAATACACAAAAACAATTGACATGCACGACAGATCAACTTATCAACATTAGCGAAGAGTTGGCTCAACTCTACCACCATGTATGTATGGTGAATGGTGAGACGCCTAACAGAATAATCCTAGATCATCTGAAGGTGACAAGGCAGAGTCGATGTGAAAGTTTTCATACCGAATTAACAAGTCATTTAAAAGAAATGGCTGGTGAGAAAGATTACGGTAGAGAAAATAGAAGTCATGAAATAGGAGCTAGTAGGTTTGATTTGTCTGGCTCAGAGAAGGCTAAGAAATTTTCGTCTCCTTCCAAGCAAAATGAACCAGTGACTCCATCTCAGCTGTTGACAACCATTAGAGATCAAATACAATACCTTAAGAAATCTGTAGAGCATGGTTTGGAATTATCTCGACAGAGAAGTTCTGACCGTAATAGTTCAGCTGAGAATGAGGACTTGCAAGAGGAGGTAGTCAAGCTGAATTCTCTGCTGGCAACAAAGCGTGAGCAAGTAGCCACGTTGAGGACAGTGCTTAAAGCAAACAAGACCACTGCAGAGATGGCGCTTGCCAATCTTAAGCTCAAGTATGAAAACGAAAAAGGAATCATTGCAGAGACAATAATGAAGCTACGCAATGAACTAAAAGCCCTCAAAGAAGACGCTGCTACATTTGCCAGTCTTCGTGCCATGTATGACCAACGCTGCGATGAATATGTGACGCAGCTCGACGAGACACAGCGGCAAGTGGCTGCAGCCGACGAAGAGAAGAAGACACTCAACGCACAGCTAAGAATGGCCCTTCAGCAGAAGTTGGCATTGACACAGAGATTAGAAGACTTGGAATTGGACACTGAGAGTCAACAGACGGTAGCCAGTGGCAGACGACAGGGAAGGCGGCTCAAATCGACAAGAGTGAGTGACAAACTGCCTTTAGCTATTATCTATTCAAAATAACAGAGAAGTTTAGATATTATCCAAAATATCAGATAATTTAGATATTTAGCTATTTGGAATTATCAATCAATCAATCAATCTTTTATAAAATTGTTGTGCTGGATAAAAGGTAATTCCATAGGGTTCTTCTTGTAATAGGGACACCAAAGGCCTTATTGCCTATATTTCAAATTCAAAATTCCAACTTGGAAACAGTTTAAAACGATTGTTAAAAAGCCATGGCCAGGTGTGGCCGCTTCCTGGCTTGATCGGCATCGCCCTTTATAGGACATGTACAATTTCAATTGAATCTTGGTATTTCAGCTAGTCAATCCCTGGTAAATACAAGCCTGCGAGCAAGATGCCCCCACTAGGGAGGTTCCCTTCTACCCGTGCTATTCCTTCAATAACTTGCAAAGACTTCGGCACCAGCCACTGATTAACACAAGCAAAATGTTGGTATAAAATAACCACAGTTCTCAGAATGACTCTTAAACCAGTATGAAAGTACACGATGTGTTTGCCTTGATTTGCTGTGTTTTACGGAAATTTGTATTGCTTGGATGGAATTTCGAAGTGCACTTCGGGGAATATTATCCCAACAAGAAATTTGCACGTAACGTTGGCTGCTATAGCGGTCTAAATTTTATTTACGCTTGCTTGTGCTGGAAATTACAGCAATTCTGGTATGGTTTACAGTTCCATATTGCTCAAATTCGACTGAGTTATTCGCTACATTGGTCGTCTGCTCTGATACTTATCCTTAACCCTAAAAGGGCCGGCTTTTTGAAAACATCTCACCGCCGGGGGGGGGGGGGGCGGATTCCGTCGGAAACGGATTGATGAACTATCATGGATAGCTATGACCCTCCCGAGTCCATTGACACCAAACAAAGTATATACAAACATACCTTGTTTGACGTCACAGTGACGTCAAACATGACGTCATACAAAAATTCGAAAAATCTCAAAAAATCGCAAAATTCATGGTTTTTCGCCATTTTTTCAAGCAAAAGTTGGATTTTTTGGCCATGATGTGTGTCAAGTATGCGCACACATGCTCTTACTACAAATATATCAAATAAATAATATAAAACATAGTGTAACTGTATCCTTAGCACAAAAAATGGATTTCTGCTGTTCTGTGTAATTTCAATGGGAAATAGCTTTTCTTCGCACGCAGTGTGCGATTACGCAACGCCGCGTCATAACCGTAGGTCCGATTTTGTTCAAAATGGTCTTAAATCGAGCGCAAGGCTTCAAAGAAAACAGTCATGCAGTTTCGGCGTGAAAAAATAACAAATAGGTGAGATACGACAAAAAATGTGGAGGGGGCGGATTCCGGAAGTACATTTCCACTTGGCTTATTTTGCCTGGTTATTTTATTGTTCTAAACAATGAAACACGGTGGTTCAACCATCCGGTTCAACCAGGCGGGTGACACTGTGTACAAAATGCCCATAGACGATTCACAGGCATAGTAATAGTGCCACCATTTACGACAAGTCACCTAATTATGTATGCAGTATGACGTAACCGGAATGACGTAGCGGCATAGCGCCACGTACGACCCGTGATCCATAAGTATCATATTTCATGCAGATTTCATGCAATATGCCTCCACTTCGTTGATCGAGTGTCCTATCCCGATTTATTTAGGATCCCTGGTTCAACCGTCATGAACCGCCTGTCAACTGGTAGTTGAGTTTTGAAGTCGGTGTCGCAAGAGATATAAGTGAGTTTGCGGAAACCCATAAACGTCTAACGCGAACGCCTATTTGAACGAATGTCTATTAAAAATCTTGTCACAGCAGAGTGATTTTGAATAGACAGGCGTTCGAATAGGCGTTCACGTTAGACGTGTATGGGTTTCCGCAACCTTATTACTGTCTCCTATAGCCATAGTCCGGAGGCTCTAAGTCCTAGGATTAATAGTCCGGACTATGATTTATAGGAATGTAAGTCCTTGAAGTAGGAATGAAAGTCCGTGGTGGACTAGCTATACCCAGTTCTAAGAAATTAATGTCCAAGCCCGAAATGGACTATCCAATCCTTAGGAATTAGTGTTCATCTCCAAAGGTATAGGCGGACTATCATTTCTTAGGAATTGATGTCCTGTCAGAGGTGAACTATAAGTCCATAGGAATTATTGTCCAAATCCGACGTGGACTGTATATCCTAAGGAATTAGTGTTGAAAGACGGACAACTATGAGACCTTAGGAATTAATGTCCTGATAGCTTCCTGATAGAGGTGGACTATCGATCCTTAGGGTCTATGTCCAAAATGGACTGCTAGTCCTTAGAATTAGTATTCATATTCATATTAGTCCTGAGGAATTAGCGTTAAATACGGAAAGTACCAGTTGACTCGCTACTTGTCCCACAACCTTAAATTAGATCATCTCTTGGATCTGAAATTACATTAGTTGTATATTTAATTGTGCCAACATTCTGTCACTCATAATTAATAGCATAACAAATAATTATGCCAATTAAAGCCACATCGAAGACCAATTCTTAACCAAAACCTTTTGGATCAAGACAAATTATATAAAATTAATGCAGGCCTAAAAGCACGTTTGCTACATAATAACAAGAGCATGCAGCTAACAGCAGCTACCCCATGATTTTGATTCGACGACGTTTTTTACATCACAATCTCAGAAATACATTTGAGATGAAGTGGGACACCCTCAATTTGCTAAAATCTATTATTTTCATATGTTTTTTTTTTGTTTCCACCCATTGTATACACAAGCAAACTTAACCAGTTGAATTTAAAGGGTTCAACATTTGTGTTTTAACAAAGAGGCGACTCGCTTTGTACTCGAATTTGGCAATGAAAGCAATAGCTTTGAATATTCACACTATGTCACAAATGAAGTATGTTTGGACGTCTACAATGTCCACTTAAAGCCATTTTCATAATGTGCGTTATCTTTTTATATATTAATTGAAAATTTTCGTAAACTTCAATCGCCAATAACTCAAACGATAAATCTTGTCGATTCTCCCCTTCACGGAATCAGTGTCAAATTATGCATTATGTTATTACTCATAAGCATGTCATCCCAAAATACTCAAAGCTAACCTGTCATTTAAAGGCTGACTCGGAGATTTCGCCACGATGGTGCCCTCATTTTTTAACAAATCGTGTTTTTTACACATCATAAAGGTCATAATGCTTATCCACATACTAATCCCTATGTGAAATAGCATTAAGCTCAAATCGATGTCCTTCATGTAAATAATCACAACTTTGTAATAAAATTCTGGATCCGAGTTTTTGGTTACACACAGTATCCTATGGTACTGTTATACTACACATAAATGTTTACTACATCAAAATAATAAATCCGATTTATTTCTAAGCTTAGAATTGAGCATTTCAGGTTACTATCTTTAGTTCTAGTTGAGTGTTTTTAATTAATCAATTATTTCGAAATCTCTGAGTCATCCTTTAATATTTCATTTAATAAACAGAGACGACCCAAACCTGACTCCAGAGTGAAAGAAAAGTCTGAGGAAAAAGAACCAACCGCCAATAACACCAGCACTGACACCAAAGAAATGGACTCGGCGCACAGTGAAGGTGCATCGACTACAACAACTTCCAGTGACTAGACCAAATCCACTGAAGTAACGCAAGACAATGGTACTAGGAGGAGAATCAAAGTCGACTAAGATGCTGGAGCTAGAGCCGAGCCAAAGTCACCATATGTCAAACATAAGGGCAATCGCTAGGGAAGCAATGAAAATGGCATTTTATTAAATAGTATTTGATCGATTTCAGCATGACTTCACTGCTATGTAATATTACTATAATAATAATAATGTCTATTTATAACTCGCACATATCCACCTTGTGCACGCTCGTGGCGTGATTGCCAATTATTATTACGCTGCCGTCAGGAAATCGTCAAAATCATTTAGATTCACTTTGTTTTTTAAATAATTCTTTTCAAAGAAATGGAAAGAATTCACCAGAACCAATTGCTGAGATTTACTGTTTTCAAAATATTCTGAAGAATTATGGCCAATGTGCTTAAATAAGACAAAATGCATTTCCATGAACTGAAATCAAGCTTCAACAGAATTTGCTCTTTGCACGGTTTTGTTATTTGCGTGGAGCACCTTGAAGTGGCAGCAATATGGATGGGCAACAATTTGATTCTGTCTACACAAAATGATCTTGCAAGAGGCTAATACATTGTAATGCAACGCCCTCATTTATTCCAGTACCGGTTTGAGGCTCTAACTGCAGATGGCATACCATGCAAAGGGCATAATTTTACCTGGGACTGATTGTACAGTGCAGGTTACTGTGCACTTGGTTCGTGCGTATAAGTTCAAAATCACAGTGGAAGATCCTTCTTATCCACCTGATGGTTTCATCATCCAGGTCGATCAGTCTTGGGATTCCTCTCGGGACTTGTAGACATCACAGTCATCAATAATGTGGCTAATTATTTGTGGCTCTCTACAATCGCAGTTTGATGAAAGTTCCACATCGATCTCGTGAAAGAAGTGTTTTGTGCGACCAATGCCAATTCTGAGTCTGTTGAGGTTGGCCAATGCTTTCCTATCAAGGTCGCAACCTTTGAGCTTGCTAGATGGGTGGTCGAGAAACTGCTTTAGGTTCAAGGTAGATGATGACCATTGCTCAGACCTCTGGCATTGATCCAGGATGGTCGATGGGGGATGCTGTGACTACAGTGTCATGCATTGAGTAGCAAAGTGATTCCGTGGAAGATACTCAAAGGGTGTTGGTAGGGGGACTCGACTACCAGGTTTGCCACACGTATTTGGCGAGCTTAAAGCATATTAGCACATTGTTTTGAAGAGCGCCCCCAATTTTTCAAAATTTGGAGATTTTTACATGGGTTGCATTGGTAACTAGCTAGTAAACTATACCTGTGAGTGGTTAAGCTCGAAAATATCTCTGTGTCACAACGAAGGAATTGGAATTAGAATAATTATTATCGGGAATCCCCGATAATAATTCAACGGCTGCTGGAAACGGCATTCCAATGTGAAATAGCCGGGAAAAAAACCCATGTACGTGTCTACGCTCATCCAATAGTTGTTTATTGGTTCAGGCAAGTCAAGTTAGAGTTATTTTCTCGAGGTGGCACTATTTCATCATGGAAGGATGCATAAACGTAGCGTTTCCAGCTCTGCCATTATCCAATCTGGGATCCCAATATTCTATTACAAAATCGCTTATTTTATGATAAATACGCATTTTTTAGCAGTATCGTTCGCAGGTATAGTGTTTCCAAGAAATTAAACCAACGTAAACTGTGCAAAACACCAAATTTTGAAAATTGGGGGCGCTCTTAAAAAATGTGCCAATATTGCTTTAAGATTTACTTAGAAATTGTGTAAAATGGTTTGTGTTTCATTACGAAATTAGATGCAATGCTATCTAGTAAAAGAAAGACTTCCAAAATATATCTTGAGATTTCTCCTTTTCCCTTAAAAGCCAAGAGACTGAACCTTTTCTGCACTCATAGAAGTATGTTAATTGGGAGACCATGGCTTACTGGTGCATCTGGTGCTGGTGGCCAGTGGTGGGGCCCGATTCAAGTGGGGCTAGTCCATCTACTTCTGAAAGCTAAGTCAAATTTGAAAATGGGTGTTGGGCAAGGTTCGAAGGTCAAATAGGTCATTTTTTCAGAGGCATTGAAACACAATTTCTTGAAATTTAAAGGAAATATGTCATGATTCTGAATATCTGGAAAAGTGGTATGGATGAAAGCTTAAGTACGTAGATTACATATAAATCAAAATAAGTTGAAAATTTCCACATTTGTTGAGTATTTTGCCCTTTAATTTCCGCCCAATAGCTTACTCGAAAACGATTCCGACAAATCCACATCGCAGGGGTGCAAAGGTGACGTCAAAGGATGACCATCCATAATTACGTCGGTGTTGTAACCATCATATCGCAGTGTTGCCACTTTCCTATAACTGCGATCGATTGTGTTTTTATTATCATAATGAATTAAAACACAACGAAATGAAACAAAATATGTCATTCTGTCACTTATTTTCAAATTTATTTACTTCATTAATCCATCAATATTACAGTGTCAGCAATAACAATTCGAGTCAACACGATTTTTGGTCATCACTTTGACGTCACGAGGAGAGCAAAATTGGGCGCTTTTGATCAATGAAGCCGTGCGAAAAATCGCCCGTTTTTTCTTCGTGGTCAAAAAAGCCAAAAATACAAAATGCCTCTTAAATTTGTACTTTTACATCAAATTGTATTATTTTTTCGGGAATTCGTGATGTATTGTACATATATTTTATGAATGTAAGTCAAACTGAGCTTGACAAAAATCTTGACATATTTCCTTTAAAGCTAGACGGATGTTTATCTTTGCACCATAGATGTGTGTTACTGTACAATCATTGCATTTGTTGAATACGTTTATTGTAAATGCACTAATAAGCAAGATATATTCTCTGCATTAAGCAATTGTCTTTCTGACTCCTTGCTCCTGGCTTGTACAACTCAAATGTCAATATCAACAAATGTTGATTTGTATAATATTTTTTCCAAAAGCACTTATTTGAAATGACTTACTTTTAGTTTCCTAGGACGAATATGATATTTAGAATTCACGGTATGATTCAGTATGTAAAAAGGGAAAGGAACAACATTACTTTTATTATTTCAGTTTGGTATTTCTTGCCCATATTCTTTTTGTAAATGGCTGTAAGTAGTAGGGCCCGATAATGCCCATTTAATTAGCGCGCTTGCTGGGATGCAAACATCTTGAATTTGGCAGCTTTCTCAATTTTTTTGTGATGCTATTAAATGACAAGTCACGTGTTTGGCTCTTTCCAAATCTGTAGATATGTTATGAAGTATCGTTGAATTTGAATTTTAGTAGACAGTGATACATTTGCATAATCATTCATACTATAGTTTATTGCAAAACGCAATAAACTGATTTAACACCAGAGGAAATGATTTCTGATCTCTTTTGGGTTGCCTGGTTACCGAGTGTATGGGAACCATTCGTCCTTCACCCTTTGCCTTCCACAACCAATCATGGTGTTGTATTTTTCGGGGAAGCTTACCGGCTTTCTTGGAAATGGTCACTTCGCTATTTGCCACCGGGGAGCCTAGTCGCCCTTCTTGGCTTGTGGACAATTATAACATTTCCCTCTCTCCCTCCCATATGTGTGGTAGACCAGCGAAGGTCTATTAATTTCCTCAATTTAGGTTTTATGTGTTTTATTTGGTAATCCTTGCTATGCTTTTTTTTAACTTATTGACTTTTGTATTTGTATTAGAATTTTTGGGAGGTTGTTTTATCTTACGATTTGTTGAATTTGTTTTTTTGTGCGGAAATTTAAGAAATTGGGTCTTTGATGGATCTGAACCTATCGTTATTGAAATTGAAGCATATATGTAATAAATGAATTGGATGGTAACTTAAGTTAGGCTAGTGATTGTCATTTCCTCTAGCAAAACTAGTTGTAAATCTATGTATTCCAATACGGATCTAATTGGGACTTCAAGTGTGAAGTTAGGCTATATTATTGGATTAGTACCTTCTTTGGCAAATTGATGGGGGTGGGACCCACCGGCTTAGTATATAATAGTCGCGTGTGCATAGAGTATAACAGGAAGCTTCGAATGTGTAGTTAGGGCTGTTTCCTTCCGCGGTACCTTCTTTGCAAATTGTGAGGGAGTGGGAGCCTCAGTGGATTAGTATATTGCTGGTCGCTGAGTGTTTTGGAATGGGAAAGAAACTGGAATTTGGATTACATAAATATTTGAAATACTTGGCTTTGGATTTGGAAATAAATAGAGTTTGATTTGGAATGGAAATAAATAGGAGACTAAAACTTCCTGGCAAAATGTGGTTTAAATAAGTATATCGTTACTTGCAATCTCCATTAGGCTGCTGAAAACTGCAGCTTGGGCTGCATGGTGAGGGATTCCCCAGCCGGCTGCGACCAGGTATTAGGTATGGGCGGTAGTAATCATAATAAAATTTGGAACTAAATTGGTATATGATGGGGTTCTATGGAATTTCAGGAATACTGGAGGTGGTGTCCCGTACATATATACAATTTTGTATTTGGTTTAAAGGTGCATTAAAGCTGCATTTTGCACTATCTAGTTCTGATTTTTTGTATTGTGTCGTCTGCTAGTCAAGGGGACTAACCAGCTGTTCATGTGTCGGCTGTTGCATGGATGCTTAAAGTTGCCCGAAAATTTAGAGGCCAGTTGCCAGAATGGGCAACAATTTGATTCTGTCTTAGTAGTGATCTTTGCAAGAGCTAATGCAACTGTAATGTCATTATTCCAATACCAGTTTGAGACTCTAACTGCAGATGGCACAACTGCAAGGGCAGCTAGTTCTTAAATATTTGGATATTTTACTTGACTGATCGTACAATGAGGTTAATTATTGTGTACTTGGTTCGTGCGTCTAAGTTCAACATCACAGTGGAAGGATCCATCTGATGGTTTCATCATCCAGGTCGATCAGTCTTGGAATTCCTATTGGGACTTGTAGATCTCACCAGTTATCAATAATGTAGCTAATGGGTGGGCTCTAATATGAGTTGGTCTAATATGACGTGAAAGGGTGTTTGGGGGTTAAAAAAAACGGATGAAAGCGAAAAAATTTAGAGTTTTGAAAAAGCGTGGGCTCTGAAGTTATAGAAATCCACCAAATTTTAAAGCATCCCAATCATTAATGGAATTCTGTGCTACAAAAAAGTCTGTGTACTGTGTTACTCTATCTCTTTAAGAAAAAGCGAAGACCACGGAAATTGTAGAAAATTTAATTTTCTGGCATCACGGAATTGAATTCTAATAGCTCAACCAGTGACAACATGGGCTTGATTTTCATAGATTTAACTGCAGACGTTTGCGGGAATTGTAGACAATGGCAAGGTCGTTTGCATATTGTATTGTGAAAGCCCTTGAAAATGACCCTGTTTCAACAATTTTTAGTGTGAACAATAGTACTTGGGTGACTGCCGAACAACGGCTCAGACCTCTGGCATGATCCAGGATGATCGATAGGGATACGGTGACTGCAGTGTCATGCATTGCAGTAGCAAGTGATTCCGTGGAAGATCCTTTCAAAGGGTGTTGGTAGGGGGACTCGACTACCAGGTTGTCGCACGTATTTGGCGAGACTAGACGGCCAGAAAGCTGTCTTGTAAGAAAGAAGAACGAATCAAAAACAGAACAAGACGGCCTGAAAGGCCGTTGGTAAAATATCAATTTGTAAGATACATGATGTTTTTGCAAGAGAAATGGCACTTGGACAGAAAAATTGGGACAATTTACTCCACTCATGAAGTTCATCGATTTGACCAATGAGAGCCATACCGGACGAGAGGGATGGGCAATTACATGCTTTCGGGTGTTTATGGACCTTAAGTAAAAATATGAGGCAAACCTAGTTGAAATTTGGTTATTTGAAAAAGTTAAAGTGCACTTTTGGGCAATGTGGTTGTACTCTTTCTGTGAGAGTTCTAAAATATGAAAAATCACCAAACTTAGCAATTTGTGTATAGGAGAGTAAGTGGTGTATATAACCAAAGATACCACCTTCGGCCAGAATGTCCATACTATGCAGTGCAGGCAAAACGGCACCAGCGTATTTTGTGACTGTACACGCATATCGCAAGCCATAAAGGGACATAACGTATTGCCGCAATGCGTTGTGAGAAAGTAGCAACGCGTTGCCGAAATTTCACAACGCGTTGCGGTGTCGGCCATTAGAAAGATGAATTTCTGTGACGTAGTTAAAATAGACCACAAACGCGTTGCAAAGGATCTAGCAATGCCGTTGTGGAAAACTCAAACGCCGCTGCGAGATTTACCAACGCGTTCGAGCTTCACAACGCGTTAACGTATTGCCGCAACATAACGTATTGCCGCAACGATTGTTGGCAGTATAAAGCGTTGCGAGATTCGGCAACCGTTGCGGCGTAGGCCAATCAAAGTCATGAATTTATGTTGACGTATTTAAAAAAACAGATATAACCACAACGCGTTGAAAAGTATTCGGGAACGCGTTGGCGAATCTCACAACGCGCTTGCCAGCCTTCACAACGCGTTTGCGAGCTTCACAAGGCGTTTGAAGGTCATAACTCGTGTTGAAGGTTTGGAAACGCATTGTGAAAGTCGCAACGCGTGTGAGATTTATTTTTTGAAATACGTCATCAGTCTGATTGGCCGACGCCGAAACGCATATGTAAAATTTCGCAATGTTGTGGAATTGTCGAACGCGTTGTGATTTCCAGCACGATGCGGCAATACGGTATGAACCTTATGGCTTGTGTGGAACCCCGCGACGCGTTGTGAAGCCCACGAGTTGTGAAGCGCGCAACGCGTTGATGAAGACTTTCCAATTCAACGTTGTTGTGTAAGTCTAACAGACGCGTTGCTAGATCCTTGCAAGCGGTTATGGTATATATACTTTTGTTACGCGCCACAGAAAATTCATCATTCTATATAATTGGCCGACACTGATTCGAAATGACCTTCAATGCACGGTATTTCACATACCAACTCTCCCTTTCACTATGACTAATAATACATTGAATCCTGTACCATGTCCTAGTTAGCCATTATAATAAGTGCATTATTTTATATCGGTTTGATATGAAATGGTTGCATTTTTGTTATCACTGTTCTCTAATGTTTTAATGATATTTTTTTCCAATCGCTTAAAATTGTTACTCACTTTATAATGTACAATCAAACCGAGAGCTACTTTCAATTGATAAAGACAGTTTTTCAAAAAAATTAAAAACGACAAAGAAGTACATAAAAATTAAAAAATGCAATATTTTTCTTTTTTTTTTTAAGACCATAGTGTCCCCCTGTACAGATAACTTTGAATGAAGTTCATGACGCTGAACCCGTGGCAATATCAATCCTGCTTCCGATAGTTTGGATGACATTTGCCAACGTGATCATTATGATTAATATCAAAGATGAAGAGTCCACAACGGACCTTAAGGGTTGCAGTTGGGATCAGCTCGCCAAAAGAGACATTGTGCAAGATTCAACACCATTGAATGACTTAGAACGTTTATAATCCGTAATTTCAATTTAAGAGCAAGTCTAAATTACCGCACATTTTGAAACCTCACATGTTTTAAAGAGCAATTACCTTACTCTAAGGAGGACAATTTGAATAAGTAAGTGATGACATTAACACAATAGGGGTGATACTTTTCAGGCATATCTGCATTCATAATGGCAATCTGCTGTTATCCTACCCAGAAGACCACATGCGCAATAAAGAGTAGTTTTTCCATGTGTAGACGATGCTACCAGTTGTATAGCGTAAGGCCAATATTTAATGTGACCTTTTGTGATATTTTAACAGGAGGCCTATTCGTTTCACTGTACTATCATCGTACCTCCATCGTCCTTTCATCATCTCATTGTTCATCGTCAACATCGCTGCATCATCATCCTCATCATCATCAGCATCATCATCATCATCAATCATCAGCACATCTCAATCCTCATCATCATCATCATCACTGTTCATCATCACTTTATATTATCTTTATTATTATATTATTTCCTCACATTACCCTCAGTCCTTTTGAAAACATGGAAGCACCAAGTTCCAGGAGAGAAACGGAGCTGAGGGCTGAAAAGGACAAAAAGGACGTCAAACCAAGAACTTTCTAATAGAGAAGGCATCATTTTCACCCTCATGAAATGTGAACACTAACTAAGCAATACAAATGAAGGGACCCTCTCTAGATGGCCAGTTTTTGTTCCTTTTGACTTTCCTGAGAGTTGCTCAGCGTAATATATCCCTAACTACCTAGAGAAAATCTGACGATCACCAGCAAAAACGGGAGGTAGCGTTATTTTAAAAATGCCAAAAAAGGGGGGGGATTTCCCCCTGAGCCTGTGTTTTACGGTGGATACCAGAGAAACGATCCGCTCATGTGTGTTCATCTTTTTTTCCGAGTTAAAAGCGGCCTTATAATATTAATATGATTGATTCTAGCTAGAATAATGCTCTAAATACAGACTGAAATACATTAGCGCTCGTTTCTGTGGTATCCACGTAAACATTTTCCTCTGTGGTCCAGTGGCAATTCACCAAGAGGTTCATTGGTATCAAAAACATAGGTTTAGACACCTCAAATTTGGTTTTAGTTGCTGTAGACTTAAAGATATGTCCAAAAAATGGTATTTTGGCGGCCATTTTGGAATTCAATATGGCGGCCACCAGGGGGCGTAATATTTTTGGGTCATTTTTTTTTTCGGAACCTCTGATGCTATAGAAGTCATGTACCAAGTTTCATGCTTTCTTCAAAAAATGAACCTATTCTGTTTCACTTTAATATCATCGTACTCATCGTCTTCATCATCGTCATTGTCATCGTCAACATCATTGTCGTCGTCATCATAATCATCATCATCATCATCATCATCATCATCATCATCATCATCATCATCACTGTTCATCATCACTATTATTATTATCTTTATTATTATTATTATTTCACCCTCAGTCCTTTTGAAAACATGGAAGCACCAAAGTCTACAGGAGAAGAAAAGGAGCAGGAGGGGGCTGAAAAGGACAAAAAGGGAACGTCACCAAGAACTTCTAATAGAGAAGGCATCATTCCACATAATGAAAATGGTGAGACACTAAACTAAGCAATACAAATGAAGGGACCCTCTCTAGATGGGCCAGTTTTGTTCCTTTGACTTTCCTGAGAGTTGCTCAGCGTAATATATCCCTAACGTCCCTAGAGGAAAATCTGACGATCACCGCAAAAACGGGAGGTAGCGTTATTTTTTTTTTTTTGTTAGATCTAGGGGGAATTTCCCCCGGAGCATGTGTTTACGTGGATACCAGAGAAACGAGCGCTAATGTGTTTCAGTCTTTATTTCCGAGTTTAAAGCGGTCTTAATTATATAATAGATGCGTGATTCTAGCTAGAATAATGCTCTGAAATAAAGACTGAAATACATTAGAGCTCGTTTCTGTGGTATCCACGTAAACATTTTCTCTGTGGTCCAGTGGCAATTCTCACGCCTAGATAGCGAGAGGACCGGTGTAGAAGTAATCATTGTCCGCCGTAATCATAGTCCGGTTACAACGGTGAAGAATAGGGCACTCGATTCAATTGACTCTTCACGCAACATTAATTTCACGTTTTATTCCGTTTTATATACCTCATATATAGATCCCTGTCATTGATTGGTTAAAAGTGGAGGCATAAATTCAACTAGCTTCAAGAATTGAACCAAAAATGAACTATGCCCTGGGAAGAGCGGGCATAGTTCATAAACTATGCCCGGGACATCTCTTCCCAGTGTAAAAGACTGTCGTACGGACTATTCATCCGTATTATGAGTGTACATATTGAAGCTGGTGTAAGAGATGAATATAAGCAGACCATCGCATTTTGTTTACTCGTAATGTGTGCTTACGGCGGTCCGGAAAGTGTGTAGTCTGTGTCACAGACTTCGAAAGATATTATCTAAATTATACTGCGCGAGAGATTAACGTTATCAGTCCGTCACAGCGAATGCATTCAAATGAAACTAATCTCAAATATCTCTGGAAAACGAAGGGGTTCTATGGA
>JAMKCH010013240.1:0-24997 GCA_023653785.1 Ophioderma brevispina | reverse complement strand
TGCATAAAAAAAAACAACCTTCAACATGCTAATTCATGGTGACTTTTCATCAATTGTATACATTAAGCATCATACTCTAAAAATTTTCTTTCTGCAATGACTCCAGTTTTAACATGAAATCTTTGATTTCTTTGTTAGTGGTAGTGGTGTTCACTTCGCTCACTGCAAATTGATCTGTTGAATGTACCACAAAAATTATTAATCCAGCTCGGAGGTGGAATTGTGGCTGAAAATTAGTTATATTCTAGGTTCCCATGCGTGCGTGCATTCTGACCTCCTCCATGGCATGAATACTGACATATTTGAAACATTCGACAAGAGATCATATGCAGGAAGTCTTTGAATCTTGTTGCACTATTTGGTGAGTAATAGAATGTACAAATTAGTTTATTATCATTGTTTATTTTAAATGCTAGGGCCATATCTATTCAGATTGGGAAAATTAATTCCATAGCATATTTGTAGTCCTACAAACCACTGCATAACATAGCTCGGGGCGCTACATTAACAGCATGTCCCGCAACACATACATACCCCATACACATACATGTTTTACCAGCAAAAGATTGTATGAATCATAACTAACTATCATACATACAAAAATGGTTCATTTAACACATTAACCGGCAAATAAATAAAGAGAACAACTAACATATGTGTTCATTTGGAGTATGTAATGAGAGATTTTGGCATGTCTGTCATGTTCATTCGTAAATGAAGTCCTTATTTTTTGTACTGTATATAGAGCGTTGCCATAAAAAAGATTCCGCATCTGAAAGAATTAAGCTGAGGATTATACAAATTGTGAGGTTTCTAATTCGTTTTGGGGGAAATCTGAAATTCATCGCCTATGTTTATATTGAAATATAAGCAAATCAAAATCACTTTTGTTTTCATTTAAAAACTTTTCTGTAGCCAAGTGCTAAGTAAGAAATCTTATCAAGTGATAATCATAGATGAAGGAATCACAAGAACGATACATGTGAATGCCTTCAAATATCTTGTTTGCCTTCTTAAACCAACGTAAGCCAAAAAAGAGACAAGACAGCCATATAATCCATAAAACACAAAAAAAAAAAAAAACACACCAAAAAAAAAAACAATGGTTAATTCTAGCAAAATATAGCAACATTAAAAAAGACAAAGAAAAGACAATGATCATTTTATCTATAGTCTGATTTTGTGTCACTTAGTGCCATATCGTTCGGAGGTATGGATTCAATGGAAGGGGATATACTAAATTTAAAAAGCCAGATATAGAGATTAGAGAGATACATAGTACGTATAAATGTTGTGTTACAGCAGGAAAAGCTTCAAAATTTGGTTTATGACTTATAAGTAGATTTCAAATTAAGTGAGCCTGCATATATTTCGATAGGGGATATTGCTATGGGGTTCAATCCCTGGCCATTGCAGAGACTAGGTGTTGTGACCATTACAAACATATTTATGTCTATGGTACAAAAGTTATTTTACAAAAGTCGGGTTACTGAAACTCATGCACTTCAGTCTGACAATGGTCATGTTTTAAGATAGGACTTATTGCAGAGGGGTTGGCAGATGTCAATCCACTTTGCGCTAAATCTCTTATACCACGGTTGACCCATTTTTGAAGGCCCCACTTAAAAACTTAGTTGGGTTATGTGTGATATTTCTCCAATGCGGTGGTAAGAAAGGATATTGCTGCAGTGGCCAAGGTAAGTTAGCTCAAAAACAACATTTAATGATCATGGTGTCCCAACGCGATATCTTTGGAACTAAGAAGGTGTGGGGGTCCATCTTCGCAACATTAGATGTACTCGAGTATGCCGCTGGGTGGGATCCGAAGTGGGTGGTCAAAAATTGCTTTAAACCTGTCAATTTGTGGTTAAAGATGGCTGAACATTTGAAGGCATGTGGGGTCATTCAAAGGTACAAATCCCTAAACATGTAGTGATAGGATGATGAAACTTGGTGGGTGCTGTCAATATCAGTGCAGAAAATTTGAAGGTCATTTCAAGGCCATGTGGGGTCATCCAAGTCAAATCACTATGCATAGTGGTATGGTCATGAAACCGGGGCTGCAGTCACATTTTATGTCAAGTTTTCAAGTCATTTGGTCATCTGAAGTCATTGAGGTCAATTCACTGCAATGGTTGTCATGGTAATGTAATTTGGTGGGTGTGGTCAAACATTCAGTGCTGAAAATTGTTGAAGGTCCTTTTCAAGGTCCAGTGGGGCCATCCAAGGTCAAACAACTACAAAATAGTTGTATGGTCATGAACCTGGTGAGCTTCAACATTGATACCAGAATTTTTACAAGGTCAGCTGGGGGTCATCCAAGGTATTGAAAACTGCTATGATAGGAGCCTCTCTGGTTCCACTGTTCTATGGCCTCCATTTTCTGATTAAACTTTTAAAAAATATTACTTTTCCAATTTTTATTGAGAAAAGATTTCTCACGGGAAAAGCACTTTGTTTACTTATAAAAGAGAGAAAAGGGGATTTCCCTAGAGTTGTTTTGCAAACTGCACCTGTTTAGATTGCGAACAATAGGGGAAGTGGGGAATTCCCCAAGGATGCTTAAACTTAGAAACTTGTTTATGTTTCTGAGATCAAAACATTTGCAGAATAGGGAATCCCACCAAGTTATAAATCTGAAGTGAGGTAATTCGGGTGATGAATTCGAATTGGTCAAGCTAGGGTACGGTTATGTTTAGGAATGAGAATGATGTAATGATTTGTAGAAGGGGAATCTATCTGGGAGAAGAAATACTATCACTGGAAGGACTCTTGCCAGCAGGTGAAATCAGGAGCTGAACTCGAGCTATGGAGTATACAGTATAATTATAGCTAGTTTTTACTCTACAATATGGAGATTGTGTCAAGGACCTAGTGCCAGGATATATAATTCCAGTGAGCAGAGTTGCGGTACTTGATTCTACTGGCGTCTTTGAAGTCGAAGTGCGGGGAATCAAAATGGATTACAAAGTGTGACAGAAGAAATCGTGGTGATTATCTTGTTTATACTGTGGATTTATTATCGTCGAGGGGACTTAATGTAACCTTGTCGTTTGACTGCTGGACAAGATTACCTTCAGGAATAAGAAGATTCCCTTGGAATATAAACATTACTGAGGGTTTGTATGAAACTGTGAGCTGTATTTTGAGTCTTCGCCGTGAGACATATCATCGTTGAACTGCAAGCTTCTGTGGAAATAGTGGACATTCTTGAGGACACAGAAGCATCAGTATATAAATGTGTGTAATTGTGTGATTTTGATTTATGACTTTGCTTTGGACATACACAAATTCTTGAACACAAAATCAAGTAAGATCATTAAACTGTTTATCTATTATAATTTAGATCATTTGTGCACAAGGCTTCTTTATGGTGTTTGAAGGTATTTATGACCTTAGATGTCTACGAGCAGTCAAAACACATCCACAATCCTCCCTGTGATCTAAGTTATTTTACTTTTCCTCCTTTTAACTACCACGGGACGAGCGGGGGAGGGGGGACATGTATGGTTCGAGAACAACCTTGTTTCAAATGGAGGGGAAGGCTGTAGTTCTTCCTATCCCCAGGAATTGAGCCTATGGTAACGATTCCCGGCTGCGACTTTTTCAAACCAGTCCATAATTGCATTATGTAGTCAATTGTTGGTGGCTCAAAACTAGATGACTCATATACAACTGGGCAGAATGTTAAGTTGATGTATCCATTGCCATAAGATAATGGGATGTTATACAAAAACAGTACTTCTGTGCACTTCATTTTATTTTGTGCATTAGTTGATATGCAAGCCTGTAGTTCAAAGCATTCTTCTGTGTAACCAGTGGCGCCACTGGTGGGGGCATTCCCCCCCCCCCCCCAAATTGAAAAAATTGTGAAAAAATCAGCGATTTTGTGCCAAAAATCACAACATTTGGGCAAATTTCGGGTCAACATATGTTAAAAACTAAAAATTTTGGAAGTTTTGCCCCTTATAATTTTTATTTTTGCCCCCCCCCAAAATTTCACTTTTCCCCTGTTTTCCCCCAAGAAAATGAAGTCTGGTGCTGCCACTGTGTGTAACTTTTATTGTAGGAGTTTTGCCTTGTAGTAACCAACATTATACACTCATTATTCAAACGCGAACAATTTGTGGTGTATCTAATATGGTCTCCTTTGTGGTACTCCCTCAAAATCCTCATCTCCAAGAAAAATACCTTTGGAGGCCATAGAAGGAAATGAAGCGAAGCAAGCAACAGCTTCATTTTATCCAGCCATGACCTATTGCTTCAAATAGCACGAGATTCCTTTGATACAATGTCCAGCTATGGCCAATGCTTTGATATTAAAATATTCTTCCTCACAAAGCAACCGGGGAACAAGTGTGAAGTACTGAAGATAAGATCAGGGACTACTTCAAATGCATTAGTCATACTCCATTAATAAAAATTTTAGTGTTGTAAAGTCTTGCTAAATACAAGGTACCATTTTCAGGCTGAGATTTTGAACAAGAATCCATGTGGCACACATCATCCATTGTCTAAAGTAGCTAGTTATATATGAAGAGGAAATGGACAGTTCAGTATCTGTGCAAAACAAGATGCTAATTGAGAGTCTTAAGTGATTTCATTCCGTATAAGTAGGCTCCTAAGGTGAAGTAGAACTAATAAAATGACGTCGCCTCTGCTGAATCTATCCGGATGAATGTAAGGCATTATACAGTACTAGTAGGGTACTGTGCATGGAAATCACGGCTTATACAATTCAATTCTCTATTTCAAGGAATGTCAGGGTATTTTATTTGATTTGTTTAATCCGATAAAATGTGAGTGCTAAAAATGTAAATTCTATTGGATTGTGTCTTCTGCGGATCGCACGCAGTCAACCAGGAGTGCCTGTGGTAACACGTTCAGCCTTTAAAGAATGCCTGTACATGCTGATAGTCAAATTATGGAAATTTTGTTTTAATTGGCAGAGTGAATTTTCAATTAAATTGTGAATACGCCGCCAGGTTAAAAAGCCAACATCCCCCATGAATATGCCCCGGGCTGCATTCACACTACCAAGCCTCATGAATATTCATGAGGAATTTGCACCCTAGGGAGATATTCAGGAGCGAGTCGTTCGTAGAGAGTTGGCTAGCTGCACTGAAATCCTGGCTAGCTGGCACATTTGTAAACACTTTTGCTTACTGGAATTGGCAATATGCAGACGGTAGATTGTAGGTGGTGGCCTGGGATTTACTCGGTACATCTGTACCGCGATCAGGTGTGCCAATATCCACATATTATGTGTTGTCGCCAGGGAGCGCGCCAGTCAATATAGAATTGTCGTACACCAAGGCAATCACGGGTAGCAATCAGTAAGACGGGGTAAACAAGCCAAGGGAGGAGCATACATAGTTCTAGAGTTGAAAAGCCAGTCAAACTGACAAAAAAAAACCTGTGGATATTTTTCCTTACGAAGGATTTAACGACGGGTAGCCGTACGTGAAATACGATTCTCGAGGTGTGCATTGGTGCCGTACCAAAGAAGCACGGAATTAAGTAGGTAAGGCATGTTCCTTCACGTTATTTGATTGATGTATGATCCAAGCGTGTAAACCAGGAGAGAGCGAGGATCCATTTATCGCTAGAATCAATTACGCACTACTGAGCATTCATTATATGCGATATTGTGTTTGCTAGTATAAGCTGAAACTATAATGTGTAAGGGAATGCCAATTTTATTGAGATTCAATCGGATCAGCTGGGAATGGTAGAAATGATGGTAATTATTTACATTTCTGTCAAGTTCTCAGACATGGCTGCTTTTTAGTCCTCTATTTAGGTTAGAATAATCACAAGTATTTATTACCTAGTTATTTTTAATTGCTATACTTTGGTGTCAACAATTACACAGTTATAAGTACGCGTTCCTTTAATGTGCAATTTATGAGATTTTTTCTCTTTCCCTTGGTAAATGTTTGAATTCAGTACATCCAGTGTTTTCTTTCCGATTTACATTGAAAAATCCAGAAAAGAGTTCACAATACCAAATTCGCAAACAGAGGTTTTCTAATGCTTAATCCCCTCCCCCTATTAATGATTTATTATATAAAACTGACTTTCCAAATAAAAAAACTTCACGTTCTACCTTTTATCCTAAACTTAAATCCTACAATATGGTCCCAGTACCCAATACACATTAGTTATGTGGTTGTAAATGTGATGCGTGTATGTAAGTCTTCAAGAGAAGATTCTCCAAGTTTAAAACAAACAGCAGGGTATATTTATTACTGAAAGTATTTTTTTTGTTTTGTTTTATCCACAAGGCACTGGTCATATGCTCTTTGCCCATTTTTTCCCCTCCACAGTCTCAGGGATCCTCCAATTAGTTGTTTTAGATTTTAGCCAGTTTTAAAAAAAAAAAAATGTTCAGGGTTTATTTTAATTATACTACTGAAAGTGTTTTTTTCTGTTTTTGTCCTCAAGTGCACTGTCACACGTTCTTTGCCCATTTTTCCCTGAACAGCATTCAGGGAAGAATTCTAACAAATTAGTTTTACTATCTACATGTCGTAATACTGCTGCTGCTTGTGTGATTATTTTGCAGTAAAAGTAAGATTGAAAAATAAAGAAAACTTTTCCCCGTAAGCGTTTCATCCTACAGTGCTCTACTTGTGTACAACTATTACATACACTTACAGATGTTATGACAAGTAATTAGACCTGTAAATAAAATTGAAACTAGAGGTGTTGAAATTGAAGCTAGAGGGTTGTTGCCCAGTTAAAGCCTTCAAAGTTATCCACAGGGGTACTCAGTTTTCTACACATTTACACCAGGGGGGTAGGACATGCCTCTCTTACAGCAACGGTTGAATTCAAATCAGCATTCAAAAAACATCCGGCGTGACCTGAGTTCTAGTCTGTTCAAAGACTTAAAGACACTATCAGTGATCTACCCAAGAGAGTCAAAATATTTGAAATTTGCAGAAGTGAAGGATATGTCTGTAGAATCCTCGTAAGTTATTTTTCCAACTGAAGAATTGACAGAAAAGGAAGAAAAGAGCTGTGTTCAAAGATATGAATCTCCATTCAATCGCGTGTAAAAAGAAGTATCCGTACGGACAGTAATGACTAAAATGTCCGATTTTGTCCTTATTAGGTTGCTTTTGGTCTTGTCACTTGTAGGGTATGTTAGGGAACCTATCCTTGTTGCAAACATGCAGAAATCTAATTTTTTATGATTATTTCGATTTTTCTTTTTATCAACATCCGGCGTGACCTGAGTTCCAGTCTTTTCAAAAACTTAACGGTAGGAAGGCACTATTACGCATATCGGATGGAGACTCAAGTAAAGGCTATATCTGGTCGCAAATATTTAAATCTAAATGACCATATTTGAAATGGACACGTTTGCCGCGGGGTTAATCCACTACCATACCACAGATTTGAAAAGTCAATAATTAATTCCTTAAGTTTATCATTATATTACAAAGGTTCATTGAACTAAGGTTTAAGTGGTGATTTTGTTCTGGGTCCGAGATTGCCATAGTAAATGCATGTAGCAATTCCCCCATTCCATTTTGAAATTCCCAATATCCCAATCCCCCCCCTGGCATACACCTCTAGTATGCCAAAAAATGGGATCTATTGCAGAAAAAATGGTGAGGAATTCAGAAACACGAGAGTACTGGCTAAGGGCTTGTTTGTCATTGAGGATTTGTTTGTTCAAGGTGATTCATATGTAATAAGGGATTTCAGGTGTGGGTGGGTGAAGACGGAGCACAATTAGCGTAATTATACAGCTTTTATATCCTGTGGTAAAAGCACTTTGGCTAAAATTAGATTGGGTTTATCAAAATGCTGAAATTGCACACGGCTGCAAATCCTGTTGTTTTCCCCCCATATAAATTATATCCTGATGAAAAAGGTATTAATCTTAAATTTGTGCTCTTGTGGACGAGTATAAGATCAGATTGAACTCGGCAGGTCCTAATTTGTCTGGGAAAAGATCTTATCACTGTGTCAGATTACAGAGACGTTTTCTGGGACAAGATGAGTGAAAAAAAGGGGGAAATGAATCACAAATCCGTTGCCATAAATGTGCCCTATCATGTTACTACATTTGTCAATTTACATGATAAAACTGTGCAGTCTAAGATTTCATGAATATTGAACAGTTAGCACTTTGCTTTGAATATATTAATTCAAAGTTATTGCTATCTTCAGTAGATAGTAGAGTTGTGTTATAGCACTCCACACACAATATGAAAAAATGGTCTTTGATGCATCAGAACAGCACCCATTTAACCATTATCCAAAAACAATAATGTGAAGATAAGATATCAGATTCCCTGCATTTACAGCCAAACTGTGCATAGTTAAAGGGGGATGGCCCGATTTAAAGATCCGTTTTCAATCCGTTTTGATGCGAGAGCTAAAAACGTGATTTGTAAGCCCCATAGAGTACTGTGTAAAATTAATATTGGTCGACCAAAATGGGGCACATTTTCGCTCATAACTTCCAAACCAAATATCCTTTGGCTCTAAGATTTCACAGGGTAAATGAGAAAAATAGTAGCTTTCTTGTAATACCAAAATGTTGACCACTTCCGGTAAAATCTGGGGCTTCTGGGGACGAGGCTATTAGCGATCGGGCCATGGACCTTTAAAGGGGCATTTTGTGATCAATAGCCTCGCCCCTTGACTTACCTGAAAAAGGTTTACAATTTAGGCCATCAGAACCATTAGACTAAGCACTGTATGTGTACCAAATCTTATTGATCTGATATTCTCAGCAAGAAATTTGCAAATATGTAATATCTCTTAATCAATGTGTCTATATTGTCCAACATAATAGTAAATTAGGCACAACAATACAAACATTTGCTCATAATACAAAAATACAATCAGAATCATTTGAAAAATGCTTTTTTAGAGGATATCTATTGATCCTTAAATGAAAACATGGTGCTTAAATCAGGAAATGCACCTTCAACAATATTTGTTTTTTGTTGAATTGTAGTAATTAGTGGTTGTTGTCTTCAGTAGATAGCATAGTTTTATTATGACTTAAAGGCACTATCAGTGATTTGCCAAATCAGAAAATCTAAAAAATCATCAAAAATCAAGATTTTGGCATGTCTGTAACAAGTATAGGTATCCTAATATTTCCTGCAAGTGATAAGACCAAAAGCAGTCTAATAAGGACAAAATCGGATATTTTAGTTATTACTGTACGTACGGACACTTACTACAACACGTAATTGAATGGAGATCCATATCTTTGAACACTGTTGTTTCTTCCTTTTCTGTCAATTTTTCCATTGCAAAAAAATAACTTAAGTGAATTCTACTGACTTATCCTTCACTTTTAAGCTACTCCTGCAAATTTTAAATATTTTGTCTCTTGCGAGTGAATCATTGATAGTGTCTTTAACCATGAAAATAGTCTTTGGAAAATGGGAGAGACCAAAACCCTTTCCTAAAACAACACACAGATAGTATTAATAATAGATCTAAAGCTGCATCATTCATTGTATAGAATTGATTGACAATACCATGCATAGAAGCCAGAGAATTTTAATAAGCATATGGAAATGGAATTTGATAAAAGTATTAAAGGTGCAACGAGAGATTTTGAGGCACCCAAATATTGTGTCATAATAGTAATTTCATATAGATTAGACACTCAATAGATTTCGTACCTTGTATTTGGCCACAGAAATGTCTTAAAAGATTTGCTAATATTTCAATAGAAAACATAGGCTGAATTTCGTATTTGCTCCTATACGAAATTAGAAATTTCACATTTTTTGTACCAAAGAAACATTTCTCAGCTTAATCTTTTCAGAGTGGGGATATTTTTGATGGAAAGCTTTACATCAGGGCAAAAATCAGTACTTTCGATTTTTTAGGGACACTTGATATGTGAAATCTCTTGCACCTTTAATGTCATTATTGATATTATATAAAAGGTAGGCATTATTACCGTTAGCAAGAGAGAGAGAACGAGAGAGATAAATCAATTAAAACAAATGATGATGTTGCAGTTGAATGGTTGTTTTTGGGTCAACAGTAATGATAGCACATTATGATGATTAAAATCTGTTCATAACTGCCAGTCCTTAGCAAATATGTAATACATGGCTGCAAGATGTTTTGACATTGAAAACATGATGGAGTTTCTCTTGGTCATGGAGCTTCTCTAGGTTTCAAAATTGAAATTGCACATATGTGTTTACAAGGATATTGGTACTCATTGATTATTATAGCATAAAAACATCATGTGCTATCTTCAGTAGATAGCAAAAACACTAACTTCAGCACATGTTGGATGGCAAAGAACCAAAACAAACCTGTTGATTTGGGTAACTACACTAAATTTATATTGAAGATATTGTCAGTTGGTGTTAATCATATTAGTATGGTGTTATATTGGTTCCAAAGAAAATACCTCGGTTCTGGGCGACAGTAATATTAAATTGTAAATAACGAAAATCCAAAATAGCATTAATATCACTCCAGTAACTGCTACCCATGTACATGATGTACAAGTAGAGCACCATGAATATTTTCTTTGCTCCTTTTTTGGTGGGGTAGGGGGGAGAAATCAACATTTCATTGTATAACAATACGCTATTTTCCAGAGTGGAGTTACCAGCTACACAGTAGTTAGACAGTGTTATTTCATATTATTAAGCTTGATTACTTCAAATCCCATCTAAGTTGATTGACCCTGCTATTTCACTGACTTGATATCCCCATATCATAATCAAGTTTGTAAGTACCAAGCACTGCTGTTGTAAGAGAGCAGTAGCCCTGGGCCACCCAAATGTTTTTCTTGTAAATCAAGGAATAAAAAACTGCAGCTGACACTTTTACCCCTTTCAAGTATATCACTATTTTCATTGTAAACTACTTGATTACTTGAAATAAACACAAGGATCATTTGCCTGAATGTCAAGCTGCTTTCTCGAGAACAAGTCGACTGCCGTCATATTTTGGTTCACCTTATTATCAGCCACCTGTTTATTAAATGCCCCACTGTCTCACCATACTGGCCTTTTAGAAGGGGGAAATTTGAGCTTTTTCCCTAAACTAAGATGTTTAGTTGTGGGCTTTTGTGAAAACCAGGCAGCCCAGGAGAGAATGGCAATCACGTAGGTACGTTTGCAGTGCCGCCACTCTCAATTCCCACATGAAGCTTCATTCATAGCCTCTTAAAGTAGTACTCCGCTTTGCTCGCAAGCCAGCTCGATATAGATAGCGCAGTACGGTGCCACGGTGATAATACTCGCATGCCCTTAGGTATACGCTGGCAAATGATGCTAGGCTTTGAGTAGAAAAAAGGAACCAATGTTCTGTGAATAGTAAGAAGCAGGATGTCCATAGCCCACAAGATGTACACGGGCTCCAACCACAAGTGCTAAATTATGTTACCGATTCCAAACAGGTTTTTCTGCTCTCTCTATATAGCAGCGGCTCTTGATTAGAATTGATACAATTTCACTTGACAATTTCCTGAAATTGCCATTCAATCCATTCCTCGCCTGCGCTAATTCCTCATCTTCATATTTATTTCATCGTTTATGTAGCGAAATGAATGCACATAATTTTAGCATAGCCTGGAGAGGCAATCTACGGACAACATCAATCAAATAAAACGATACACATATCTCCCGAGAGGCATTCTGATCATTATTTAGTGATCGACACAGTACTTATCGGTTCGTACTAGTACCTCTTTCATAGCACCCACTAATGGTTAATGTGAGTAAATGATGAATTTGATGGAAATGTGGCTCATGAATGACATGTAACAAGGATTTTTAAGTATGTCATGCATGTTGCATAGTTTTCAAGTCTTAGTTATGATACTTTGATGGAAAATGGCTCAGAGTGATCATGTTAACAACAGATTTTTAAGTGTGTCATAACATGTGTGCATAGTTTTCAAGTTCTAGTTGTGCATGAATCATTTGAGTTTTTCCCTCCACCAGCCTCAGTAGGTGTGTAGTGAATTAATTAACTCACAATTCAACAAGATTGCATAGGTTCTGTTAAATTCTTTAATGTTTTAAACTTCAAACTTTTGTCATACTTGTCATTTCACTTGTGTATTTTTGCATCATCTTAAAAAATAACTAATGAAAATAAACAACAAAAACAAGAGCAACAATAAAACGGCAACATTTTTTGGTTCTTGATTGTACTTTTTGTACTCAGCAGTGCCGTAACCAGCAGGGGGTGGGTATGGGGGAGAGTGACCCCTGCTCAGAACCCTCGCCCCCAAGCAGCCCCCTTCCTTGATCCTTACCCCCCTCCCATCCCCACACGGGGGGGGGGGGGGGAGGGGGGGGGGGAGAAGGGTTCTGAGCAGGGGCCACTTCCCCAAAAATGAACTGACCATTTGTACATAATGTCACAGTGGGTGTCACCTTACATATGAAGACATGTTAATTACGTAGAATAATGACACTAATTTACACAGAATTGAGGAACTGACTTGGATGTGAACAATGTAATAAATCCTAGCATACGGTAACCTATACCTTATGTAGTTACAATTTAATTACATTCACCTGTAAAATAACAATCACAGTTACTAAACGCTGATCAAATCAACAACAAGAGCATATGTCAGTAGGTTTCAATGTAATTGTGCTTGATATTTGGGTTAATAGTATGAACTAGACCCAGATTTGTGAGTTTGAGTGCTTCTGGCAGAGGCTGTAGATGACAAGATGACTCACAAGAAAGAAAGAGAGAGGAAGGTATGATGAGAATCCACTGATGGATGCTGGTCATTTCCAGTAATGTCTTAAGAATGTCCATAAGGCAGTTGAGATTAAGGGCTTTAGAAGTCGAGGATTTTCAGTCTAGACTAGAAGGAACTAGTTGGACTAATTTAGTGGACTTGATACCCCCTTTCCATTATCTGCCCTTTGATCAGAGAATAGTGAAAACGCTTATTAGATGTCCAGAATTTGCCGATAGGTGTAGAGGGGAGAAAGCTAGGTAATATGCAATAGAGTGAGTTGTCGCAATCTTTCATGTCATTTTAAAGTAGGAATTGCCTATGCAGCATTAGGACGTAGAAGGCATCACACCATCACAACTACAAAATTTATAGGTTTAAGACAGTGACCTGAACTGACCTTTGGTGAATAATGGGGAAAGAGTTCCATATGTACCACCTTTAAAATTGTACAGGGAAACAAACTCCATGTTATTTATTAGCCTTACACTAACAAAAATACCCTACCCTAAGGCCAAAATAAAAAATTAATGTTACTTGTATTACTTTGAAGAGGGGGGTCATAGTTGAATCTTGACGAATAATGTCTAAACGAACAGCAAGGGTGGTTGCCGCAACTTTTGTTAAAGAAGGGGGCCTCACCGGCATAACCAGACCTGGCTTTTGAGGAGGACCCTGGGGGGTGGAAGGGGGCCTGCAATAGCCCAAAAATAGGTTGATCGTGCATGTTTGGCATTGAACCGGGGGGGGGGGGGGTGTAGCACACTGAAAGTACCCAACACCCCCCTAACCTGATATGCCAGGCCATGGGCCTGACAATGTATGGCTTGTTTTACTCAATCAGTACACCCATTCCCATCTCATGGGAGGGATAACTTCTTCTACTATACTTTGTCCAGCCCAAAATATGGAACCGAGTTGTTGCTTATATGACAACTTCTTGGCCATTGTATCACACAAGCCAAAACTTCATAAGCTTTCATTTACAGACCATGACTGCTGTGATAGCATGTTAAACAATGCACATAAGTGATGAAAGCTGCATCATCCGGTGAGAAAAATAAATTAAAAAAATAAGCGCAACACCAATTTACAGGTTCTGTGTTTAGAAACCGGTGTGAAAGCAGTCTAAACTTTGTTTATTAGAGCCTTTCTTCTTATATATCAACAATGAAAAGTTAGCATTGCAAGAACTCTGTTCAAAATATATAATTACCCCAAAAAGATAAAAAATCTCAAATTTTAGGTTTTTTGGATTATAATTTATTTTGGTGATAATGTCCAATTCTGACAATGTCATTCGATTTCTGCTGGTGAAATTAATGAAATAAACGACCGTGGTCGGTGCTCTACTTACTGAGATTTTTCCCGTTTGAAAATTTCCCTTGTTTTGGGTTGTTAATAATTATGCCAATTAGCTAGATGAAATAATACAAGAAAGTAACTAAACATCCAAATTCATTAGGCAAGTGACAAACTATAGATAAAATAGTAAAATCATAGAAGTCCTTTGTTTTACTAGACTCAGCTCTATTTGTAGGAAGTACCTTAAATCCACCCTTGCAAAAGTGAATAGCAATTATGCAGAAAGTGAATTTAGCAATTAAAAGCACTATCAGGCATTTTTTCCAAATTTAAAATGCCCCATTTGTGTCTAAATTGAAAGTGTTAGTCAATTAACACCTTATATTACTCTTCTTTGTGAAAAACTGACACTTAGGCATTTGACAACAGTCTCTGGAACATGCCATTCACAACTGTTTCTGGGCCTCTTAAAAAAGTAGGATCCCCGACTTTTATTAGTAAGCAAAAGCATAAAAATCACAATATATTGACAAATACGGCATGTT
This sequence comes from Ophioderma brevispina, assembly GCA_023653785.1. NCBI lineage: Eukaryota > Metazoa > Echinodermata > Ophiuroidea > Amphilepidida > Ophiodermatidae > Ophioderma > Ophioderma brevispina. Next base: position 10,429 of record JAMKCH010013240.1, on the reverse strand, counting down.
ATGCTTAGCTACTTACAGAGGGGTCTTTACTACAGCAATTTCCAATACAACAGTGCCAAAAAGTGGACTTTGATGAAAAATAGGGGGCGCGATTTGTTTACATTGTGAAGAAATCGATGATAGTGGCTTTAAATCAACTCTGTGAAGCATTTATAACCACATAAAAATTACTCCGATTCAAAGTGTTGGACAGTTACATTATTCATTGCTTGGTAAAAGGAATTACTTCACACTTGTCTACATTCCAGCATTTTTGTTCATTCATTATGAATAATGAAAAGTAACTCTTTGTTAAGAAACACTATACATGTAAGACGTGTATTACATTCATGTGTTATGCATAATTACATTTAAATTTTATAGCATTTAAGACTTAAAGCTTGAAATATGCATGTTACTCCAAGGGTTTACTGCAGTGTTTACTCAACTTCTGGCTGAAAAGTTAACCATATCTTGCAATAGCTGTTCTCATTTTTTTTTCAATTCTTTGGGTTACTACAAAAAAGGGATGTGTCCTATGGGATCTGCTGTAAAATTGCATCTCTATTTTTGAAAGTTATGTACTTATACTTTTAAAAGTGAAAATCTTAAATAGGCAAAGTTAGATATATATTTTTTTAGATTATAGTTACAAATACATGAAATTTAGAAATATTGTGCAATTTTTCTATAATAGGTAATCCAACTTAGTTTTGATATGGGGTATCGCCCAAAGAGAAGTTACTATGTCTGTCTTTCAATGTCCAGAGGGTGTTCTTTCTGGGTCTATCATGGGAGTAGGGAAATTGTCTGACTAAACAGTTGTGTATAACTTCTTTTTAAAAATAGTTATTTTAACCAATTTTGCTTATCATGTAGGTATTCCAACCAATTTTACTTATCATGTAGGTTTTCCAACCAATCTTGCTGATCGTGTAGGAATTCTAACCAATTTTACTTATCATGTAGGTAATCCAACCAATTTTGCTTATCATGTAGGTTATTCCAACCAATGTTGCGTATCATGTAGGCATTCCAATCTTGCTTATGTGGGAACCAATCTTGCGTATCATGTAGGCATTCCAACCAGTTTTGCTTATAGGTATTCCAAACAATTTTGATTATCAGGTAGATATTCCAACCAATTTTGTTTATCATAAAGGTATTCCAACCAATTTTGCTTATCATATAGGTCCAATCAATTTTGTTTATCATGTAGTTATTCCAACCAATCTTGCTTATCATTTAGGCATTTAACCAATCTTGCTTAATATCATGTAGGTATTCCAACCAATTTTGCTTATGTGTATTCCAACCAATTTTGCTTAACCAATCTTGTATATGTAGGCATTTCAACCAATCTTATCATGTAGGTATTCCAATATTGCTTATCATGTAGGTATTCCAATCTTGCTTATCATGTAGTATTCTAATCTTGCTTATCATGTAGGTGTTCCAATCACTTAGTTATTATAACCAATCTTGCTTATCATCTAGGTATTCCAATCTTGCTTATCATTTAGGCATTTAACCAATCTTGCTTATCACGTAGGTATTCCAGCCAATATTGCTTATATTCCAACCGATTTTGTTTATCATGTAGTTATTCCAACCAATCTTGCTTATAATCTAGGTATTCCAATCTTGCTTATCATTTAGGCATTTAACCAATCTTGCTTATCATGTAGGTATTCCAACCAATTTTGCTTATGTGTATTCCAACCAATTTTGCTTAACCAATCTTGCATATGTAGGTATTTCAACCAATCATCATGTAGGTATTCCAATATTGCTTATCATGTAGGTATTCCAATCTTATCATGTAGTATTCTAATCTTGCTTATCATGTAGGTGTTCCAATCTTGCTTATCATGTAGTTGTTCTAACCAATCTTGCTTATCATCTAGGTATTCCAATCTTATCATTTGTGCATTTTAACCAATCTTACTTATCATGTAGGTATTCCAACCAATTTTGCTTATGTGTATTCCAACCAATTTTGCTTATCATATATGTATTCCAACCAATTTTGCTTATCATATAGATATTCCAACCAATTTTGCTTATCATATAGGTATTCCAACCAATCTTGCATATGTAGGTATTTCAACCAATCTTATCATGTAGATATTCTAATATTGCTTATCATGTAGGTATTCCAATCTTGCTTATCATGTAGTATTCTAATCTTGTTTATCATCTAAGTATTCCAATCTTGCTTATCATGTAGGTATTCCAACCCATTTTACTTATGTAGGTATTCCAATTTTGCTTATGTGCATATTCCAACCGATCTTGCTTATGTAGGAATTCCAACCAATTTTATGTAGGTATTCCAACCAATTTAGCTTATCATGTAGGTATTCTAACCAACCTTGCTTATTATGTAGGTTACCATCTGATGCTACTACCCATGTAGTTCAGTGCTCTGAATACTGTCATAGCTATTTTACATGCTTTTGCTATTTATTGTTTCCAAGTTTACCTCCCCCCCCAGGGGAATTGCACATTTTACTTGCTGTATTTTTCAAAATTTGGATATTATTTAGTTATTAACATTTAGAATTTTGCAGCAGTTATGAGAAAAATCAGCAGCTCCACAGTAGTAGAGCCTTGACCTATGTACTGTGAGTAGTATCTATTCTAATACAAGCTTCAATACAATACTATAAGTAGTGCATTGCTTAAGTTTGGCATGTTCAACCATTTGGTGTAATTAATTTCTACTCAAATTTCTTCTTTTCTGCTCTTACAAGGCGGCAAGTCTTACAAAACATGAAATTTAAGCTCAAGCATTTTAGAATGGATAACCACTTGCTTGTGTGCATCCCCATATTCATCGAGTCATTTTCAAATTGTTTGCCTAGCGTTTATGAAGGAAAAAATAGCCAACACCCTGTTTGAAATGATATGATGTTAACCAGACTAATTGGTATCATGTTATCATCTGATATCATAATACTAGCGGGTGCTTTGGTGACAGTGCTGATATGTGTTTTTAATGGCTAGATGTTCAATGATACGTCTATATTATAACATAACGGTGTGCCAGCGAGACCTTCCTTAGCAACAGGCATAGACGAGATAGCCAAGTCATTCAAGGGCATTTTCTATGCACTCTCCATTTTGATTAGGAAAAGCAGGGGGGGTAGGACATGCCAACCTAACAGCAACAGCGAATTCAAAACGGCATCAACTTCCGGGTGCTAGTCTGTTTCAAAGACTTACGGGAAGGAGGGCGCTCTTATGCATATCGAACAGTTACACACAGACTTGACTAAAGACTAGGCCTGGTCAGGAATATTTAAATCTAAATGACCGTTAGGCGACGAAAATAGAAAACCCTGTTTTATGGGCCCGACCGACCCTGATTTTTCAGTTTTGCAGATTTTTTTTTTTTATTTTCAAAAAATCATGTAAAATTAGCCTATTGTTAGCCCAAAGTTATCAATTTTGGCTAATTTTTTTTAGAAAATTTTTTGGTAAAATTTTTTAATTTTTTCTCTTGATTTTCAGATTTTGGGGCTATTTTAGGCCAATTTTGACCTCCAGAAAATTAAAAAAATATAAAAAACCAAGAAAAAAGGCGCATTACGATCGACCGACCCTACTTGAAGGGTCCGCTCGCCCGTAAAACAGGGTTTTCTTTTTTCGTCGCCTTATTGGAAATTGTACTATTTTGCAGCGAGGTTAATCCACTAACCTCGACGGATTTTGACATAAATAATATTTTCTTAAATTATCATGATATTACTAAGATCTTTTGAACAAAGGTTTAAGAGATGATTTTTTAATGTCACTGGGACCGAGACTGCCATAGTAAATGCACGTAGTAGTTCCACAAATTTCTGTTTGGAAATCCCCAATGCCCAAATCGAGCAGATCGTGTCCTACCCCCCTGAGGAAAAGCTAGGAAATTCTGGCTATACAGTGAGACATCGAAAGTGTTTTCATGTGCATTTGTAACAGGTAGAGAGCAAGGAATTAGGATGCGTGCATTTGTATGATAATTGTGGGATCATGCATGAGACGGGAATAATGTATATGTATAAACATGATCTGGGCTAGGATATTTGGATTTCAGCAACTGATGTTTGTGAAAATATAATGTACATGGCTTGAAAAGCTTTGCAGTGTGTGTTAGTTAAAGACACAATTAGTGATCCACCCAAAAGAGTCAAAATGTTATAAATTTGCAGGAGTGGTTTAAAAGTGACGGATAAGACTGTAGAATTTGCATAGTTATTTTTCCAAACGAAAATTTAACACAAAAAAGGAAGAAAACAGCCATGTTCAAAGATATGCATCTCCCTGAATGCAAATGTCAGTACGAACAGTAAAGACTTAAATATTACTTGCAGTGTATTTTAGAAAAGCTATACTTGTTGCAGACATGAAAAAAAAAGATTTTGGATGATTTTTGTGTGTTTCTGATTTAGCAAATCACTGAGTGATAGTGGCTTTAATGCATTGTTGGCATACTAAATTTTCTCATTGACTCCTAGCAAGAATCCTATAGGGTGTCCGACAAGACAGACTTTTGCATTTCTATTTTAGATATGTCTTTTGGGGATGTTCATACAAAACTAGCTACCATGTATAATATCTTCAAATATTGGTTATGAGCCAAATGACACCATTCAAAAAAAATACACTTCAAATTCCTATAACTTGACAAAGGCAAAATGTTGACTGTGACTACATTTCTATAAAGCTTACAAACTAATGTACGATAATTTACTGATAGGGGTTGACCCAATTTGACCCCCCCAAACCATGGATGCAGTCATTCGTGGTTATACAAACTCGCACCAACGCAATAAGCACTATGGAGGGTATCCCTATGCAATGTTACGCTTCATTCGTAGACAAGGTTAAAAGCATACTAAAGGATGCTACTTAATTCCAAGGCTGCAATATCCTGTGTAAAGTTCTGAATGTGGCAGTTTTAGGGATCATAAGGTCACAGGTCAACCTTGCTTGACTTACTGAATGACAAGTCCTCAGTAATGGTACAAATATTTCAGAAACGGGGTGTGTTAGGCAAAAATAGTTTTTAAACGAAAATATTACGACTATAGGTTGTGAAAATTGTTTTAACTAAGCATACACACAACAAGAATGTGAAGGCACAATTAGATCGACGCGATTGGACCAGGCCACGACAGGCGCAGACAAGCGTGAAGTATGCTTAAGTACTCTTCAAACAATATTATTATGCCTATAATTTTAAAATGGGGAACCAACAAAGAAAAAAAGATTCAAACATACTGAAATGAAGATATATTGAAAAATCTTTATTGATATTAATTCCCCCCCCCCCCCCCCCCCAATGTTAAAGGGGCATTTTGTGATTCCAGGACCTTCGGTTTAGTAATGTACTAAGAAAAGGTATTCACAAAATTGAGTTGCTTCAACTTGCGGTTTGGTTATGGAGACAAATGCTTTTCCAACGTCCAATTAGGCCACTCTGCTGTAATTGTCATTTACGACAGAAAATACAAAATTTTGAATTTCTTACGGATACGATTGAATTTGCAGGTAAGATTAAGTACACATGGATTACTAAAGCTAATGGATTAGATGGAATAAAAATCTCACCTTTTTTTTTAAGTCGAGGGGACAAGGTTGTGATCACAAAATGCCCCTTTAACATTGTGTGAAATGCTTTTAATGACTACCAGCTGTAAACAGTGATGTCAATGCTACCATCATTGGCAGGCTTTTTGGCAGATTATGAAAACCATGTGGACAGCAACTCGCATCCATACCAGTGCTTTTGTTGATTCTTAAGTTTTAAAGAGGAATGTTATTATTAACACACATCAGGAAATTTACATCAAAACATTCAAATTGTGTAAATAAATGAAGGTAGGTGGTTGTAGTATGGTTGATTTTAATACAGTATGTTGGATTTTTTGTTGTTGCTAGACACCCTCTTTAAAGTATTACAGCTGACTAATTATATTGTAATATATTATCAAATTAAATTCTAAGGGGAAAATGCAAAAACAAAACACAAGTTTCATATACAGATGCAGAAAAAAATTCTCGTACCAAGTTGTACCTGTACAGTACAGATTATGTCATGCATATTACTACTTGTCCATGATGCGTAGAAATCATTGACAGTTTTATTAACATCCGTTACACTCTGCTAAAAAGATCAAAGCTTCACTGAAGCTTTGTGTCATCTTATAAATATTGTTTTGCTTAAAATTTTCAAAATAAAAGTACAGCAATTTTCAGTAAAGTACAGTAACATTTTGATATTTCCCCACCACATCAATTTTCATAATTTTCACTCACCATACAAGAAGCCATTGTGAATTTTAAAGTGCATTTTGGTTCATGAATTTGTATTTGTTTATGTTTTAGTAGATATCATCAAGAAAAGCTTATTCCAAAATTTCAGTTGATTTGATTGTGATTTTTGTGCTAATATGGCTGAGCATTACATTATCTTGCAGGGGAATAGGGGAATAGCAAAGGACATGAACTCATAAAGTGCAGCTCACAGAAAATCTTGAGAAGTGGCAGAAAATAAATTAGGATGGTTTATAAAAAGTAATTTTTAATCTGAGACTGTCACACAATTTGCTGTGTTTGTCATTGCTTTAGATTTAATATGTAGAGCAGTGTGTCCAAAGACTATTTTTATAGCCCTAAAACTTCTAACACCTTAATAATGTTGAACAAATGGTACTTCCTTGCAGAAAACTTCTGGCTTATGCTCAAATTTGCTTTGTACATTTACATTTTTTCATTTCTTGGCCACAGCTTTTTGAAAGATTTATGTATTATGATAAAACAAAAAAAGTATCAATAGTTTTCACAACTGATTTGGCTTATTAATTCCACTATACTCTGTTCGCTCTCAAGTTTGGGGGTGACGTCACTGCGCGTGTTAGGTTTTTGCACCCGAGATACGCACGCGTCGACCTTGGAATTGCAGCATATATGCACGCGAACAAAGCCGGCGCAATCCAAACGCTAGAGTAAATGCAAAGTCGCGTCATGACGTCACCCCCAAACTCGAGACTGAACAAAGTATAGCTACATTCTGTGCAAATTTTATGAAATTGCATTGTGGGAAAACATGAGTTTTCTTAAAAATCTAGTTTTACACAGATCTCTATGTAGATTTGGGCAATAGAGGGTGCTATAACATAAAAATCATGACCATTGTATGCCTAAATAGCAAGATTCTTGTATTGCATCAAGTTCAGAATTTTACAGAGGTAATAGCTCTTACTTGCCCTATAATCTCCTGTCAGTTTTCAAAATGTGTCGCCACTGCTGGAAATTGTTCTAAAAATAAAAGAAGCAATTTGTGTAGAGTCAAGCAGCTGTGTGGCCATCTTGAGGAAAATAAATATAAAGTAAATACTTTGGGCTTACATGCTCATTTTCCCTTCCTGAATTACCAATTTTATCTGTGTTTTTTTTTTTAAATTCAAATAAATGTTATTAGGCCTATAATTAAAAAAAATACAAATGGAAACTCTCAATGAAAAAAGATTTTTAGTTGCACAAAAAATTACACAGTCTGTAAAAATGAACACTCTTATAGTAGTAGTAAATTGGCTGATATGACTTTCGTCAGTTTTGTTATTCCTGCAAATTTTGATGGACAAGATGAATATATTAAGATTTGACATGATTAAATATAAAGTTTAATATCAATTTTAATGAAAAAAATCCCAGTATGAACCATTTACAACTTTTCAGAAATTGACCACAACTTTTGAGAAAATGAAGTAAGATAGTAAAACTAAGACTGTGGCCAAGTGCATTGCATGACGGAATTGCATGGCACCTTAATTTGTCCATGCATTGACAATCAATGCACAGGTATAGTTTACAACCATTTACTAGCCATTTACCAATGCAACTGAGCAAAAATCTCAAAATTTTCAGAAAATTGTGGGGGGGAGGGCACTCTTCAAAACTGTGCTGTTATTGCTTTAATTAAACCATGCACATGTATTTTGTGTAAGAGTTAAATAAATAGAGCTTTCATTTTGAATTTTCAAGTTATAAAGAAAAGTCATAAGAAACTCAAAATTCACACAGACACACACACTTTGTTTTTAGTGTATGAATTTTCAGATATTGTCTGCAAGCATGACTCTGTCCCAGTTTTGCTGGTTTGTCTACATATCTCAACATTTTCCAAAACTGATGGAATTAGGCTAAAAAACAAACAAGTTTATTTTGGTAGGCTGTTTTTGTTGAAAAAAACGTACCTCACTTCATTTTTGTATAATTGTTCATAAATTTATATTTTCTTATAAGAAATGCCAAAGAAGCAAACATACAACAGTAAAATTCTATAAAAATGATTTTAAAATAACTCCTGATGTTCCACAAATCAATGGTTGTTGTGAGCCTGACAGGATCACTTCTACTTTAATCATTTCATCAGTGGATCTAGAGAAATAATTATTGTGTTTTCCTGTTATGTTATAGCCTCTGTATAGTTTCATCCCATAATGCTTTGCACGTCAATCACCTTTCAGTGCTCGCGTGCACTGTGTTTATTTGATGTCATACGTTTATGGAAATATCTTGCTGTTTCTTCGTTGGTGGTGTGGGGGCCTTCATTGAAGCCTTACCCACAAAATATATATATAAACTTTCCACAAATTCCCTGAATTTTAAAAGAAATGCATAAAACTTTAGTAATGTAGAAGCTTATCAAATAAAGACTTTGACTGAATGGCTGTAAGGAACGACTACGATTACTATTTAATGACTTGAAGAAGTCGCTTACTTTTCTATCTTGGACTTTAACACTGCAGTTACAGGTAACTGTCTGCTAGTATTTTTGTAACCCAATAAAAATGGTTGGATAGACTGCATCAAAAGGGCACCTATTATAGGAGGTTTGGGTGTCTTTGGAAGATAAAATAGAATGATTATCAACCTTGGAGGCATGTATGTTTTACTATCATAACATTTATGTAATGCAAAGTCATTGAGTATTTCAAGCTTCAGGTCACAGACATAGAAATATAATTATCTTAGAAAGGCAGGTAATTATCCTAGAAAGACAGGAACTTTTAAGTTGTTACTTGTACTAGCTTGTACCTGCTTGGTTAAAGGTTGTAATATTGTTTAGGCTAAAAAGTTATTTTTCCATATTGTGTCCCAAAAATCTAAATGTAGAATTTTTTAAAGTTTTATTTTGCTGATTGCAAATTACAGTGAAATATACCAAGAAAGTGCTGATGGTCAAAGTAGTTGAAAAGTGTGTCACTTACAACAATATTGATTTGGAACATCAAAGATAGAGTTTAAATTGCCTTAGTAACTGGGATGGGAGGTAAATAGTAGTTGCAATTGGAGGGTGGGATTTTAATTGGACATTGACAAAAATGAAAAAGTAAGCATACTAAATCCAGGTCATGGTAAATTTTCCAGAAAGACAAATTATAGTTCCTGTGAATTGCAGATTTAATACAAATTTAATATCTATACTAATTGTTTTGGTATATCAGAAATGTTAATAACATGGTGTTTTTAGTTGGAAAAGTTGTATCTAATTGATTTTATTTTTCAAAAGCATTCAGCTTAAATTTGTGAAATTTTACCAAAAGTTGGGAGTGGGGTTATATACGAGCAAGGGATTATACTCGGACAAAAACGGTTATATAGCAAGTTATGTAACTTTGACAGGTATCCTTGCTTGGCGAAGTTGGGAATAGAGGTATCAATTTGCTTCATGTAGTGTCGAGCTATAATGTAACTTTGACAGGTATTCTTGCTTGGCAAAGAGGTTTTAGTATAGCTCTTATGAGCTATTACGTTGTATTAATTTGATAGGAACTAAGTTGATAAATATCTTATTATCAATGAGATTTCTGTGTTAGTTTTCTAAGGAGGCAATAAATGTCCTACTGGCAGATAAGCACCTAAAATGATAACATGTACTTTGTTTTTATTTCTGTCTGGGGGCAATTACAGTATAATGCTGAAATGAAATGTTTTTATTCTTTAAAAAAAGTAAAGATTTACTAAATATTGCAAAATAAAAGGGATTTTTTTTACCAAAAATGAAATGCTTGCAGTTAATGGGAAACAACTTTTTACAATAGTTTTATTCCCTGTTTTTACTTTTATATTGTCGTTATTGAAGTTTGCTATTAATTTGTTTCAGACACAACCTCATCAATCACACACACATTCTCTCATACTGATGTACATGCTAATTTTAAACAAGGTGTAAAACTACATCAGACCATTTATAGAGTTCACATTTCTGTTAACTAGGTCTTATTTTATCAGGACATAACAGTGCTAGTGAACCAAATCGCCGGTAAATGTTGTGCGCAGTGGGGATTGTGTGTTGAGAGATGTAAACTTTATATCTGATCTCTGACTCATCCCCGAAACACTTCTTGTAATCTATGTTGGTAACTCTTCGCTATGTTGTACTTAAAATGTG
>JAMKCH010013239.1:0-25889 GCA_023653785.1 Ophioderma brevispina | reverse complement strand
CCAATCGGAAATTTTTAGTCATTACTGTCCTCGTTCGGACCTTCCTACAACACTAATTGAAATGGAGAATCGTATCTTGAACACTGGCCGTTTTCTTCCTTTTCTGTCAAATTCTACAGCTGGAAAAGGTAACTTATAAACATTCTACATGACTTCATCCCTTCACTTTGAACCTATTCCTGCACATTCAATATTTTCAAATCACTGATAGTGTCTTATAAAGACACCTCAATAATCCGCCACAACAATATGTATGGGGGCAAGTTTTACAGGTTCAAAAGGGTCGAAATGAAGCCGAAAATTTGTTAAAACATCCCTTTCAAGATTAAAAAGGTATAGTTTCCCTGATTGGACGTAGTACTTTAATTGGTTCTGAGGTAAAATAGTTCAGGTCACAATGGGACAAAATTTTAGATTTAGGTCCGTTTTGTTATAAATAATTATTGGTCTACTGGGTATATTAGCCCAATTATACTGGTGCCCGCTTTATGATATTTATTGCATAATTAGAATGCTAATGTGTCTGGGGCTATGTTAGGTCACTAACTATATGTCAAACTAGAATCTATATACAATTTAGTATCTTAGTGGACCAAATTGAAACCAATTTTAAAACCCGTTTGGAGCAAATTGGACAAATTTTACCCAGGATACATGAACGTTATGTGCCTAGTGTAATAAATCACTAGATCACAGATACTGTCAAACTATACCTTATTACTTTCGAACAACTACAATTTTACCCCTGTACAAACTTTACCCTATTCTACATATTCCACAGTGTCGAGTTTTGTTTTAATTTAGTTTATTAGTCAATTTTTGCATATATTACCACTAAACTATAAATCCCCCTGTTTATGTTTGCCTTTTGCTAGTTATAGTTTTTTTTGTACCTCTTTGTGAAAGCTGTTGTTTTAATTGGAGTTTAATACACGTATTAAACATGAGTATTGCTTGCAGAGATTATAACAATAGGTCAATACATGGTTAATGTTTTACCAGGTTAATTGATGGTTGCCGAGGTCGCAAGTCCGGTCAGTGGGACAAGGAAGCTTGGGAATAGTTAAAAATGTCTTCAAATCAGTCAAATGAGGGGCGATGGCATTCCATGTCTTAAATTTTGTTCCTTCAAACCACAACAAATAACTAAAATAAAATAAAATAATTTAAATGAATCAATTTTAAAAAATTAATACATTTTTTAAAGTTAAAGGTCCATGGCCCGATCGCTAATAGCCTCGTCCCCAGAAGCCCAGATTTTACCGAAATGTCAAAATTTGGTATCAGAAAAAGCCACTATTTTCTCATTTACCCCTGTAATTCTTAGGGCAATGATGTTTGGTTTGGGAGTTATGGCGCGAAAGTGTACTCCATTTTGGTCGACCAATATTAGTTTTTACACAGTACTCTATGGCTCACAAAATCACGTTTCTAGCTGTCCCATCAAAATCTGATTGAAATATCGACGCGAAACTTCACAGATTGGGGGTTTTTCGGTGAGGCCATTCTATCAAGATAAAACTTATATACTTAAATCTGGACCATTCCCCCTTTAATAGCTTTGGGGAGTTCCAAGATCAAAACGTATAGATACAGATGGAGTTTTTAGGGTAAGTGATTCCAATCAAAGTAAAATATTATAATAATATCAAGTAAACAATAAAATAATAGCAATAATACAAAAAAACTACACAAGATGATGGCCAAACAGAAGAAAAGTCATCCACTGGATGTTCCTGTCCAAAAAAGCTTGTAATTATTTTCAAAATTATCTGGAAAATTTGCATTAATGACACAATAAACGTTGAATAAAAATGAGGAGGGTGTCAGGAGTTCTATAGAAGATACCAGATATTGTGGTAGGATTTCTGGAAGGGACGTTGTAACATTGAGCCCAAATCCATTTGACCGGGGAGTGACCACTTTATCGAAAATGCTACAGAAGTACCCAACAAACTAGATCACAGAATAACACCATTAAAACAGCCCATATACTGAAGCACAGGCATTTCTGTCCTATGTTCAAAACTGTAAAAATCACTTCCAGAAACTCCTTGGCACATATGAATTATCTCTTAAGAAAAGACAAACTGAACAAAACAAAAACAAATAAAAGTGCAGATTTTGAGAGCTTCCTTGGTGACTGTCAAAAGCATACAGAACACACTGCTTGGCCTCCACATAGAAATGGCTCTGTGCTGTGGACCATGATTGGCAACATTCTGGGTGGATCTTGTTGCAACAATCTTGTTAGAAGCAGGTATTGTCGTGTTTGAAACTTCTAATTCAATTCTGAAAGCCGGCACAGACAAGGACCCGGCGCAAACCATCAAAGTCTCGCCACTTTATACTTGGGCAAAGCTTGACCGGAATGCTTTGCCAGCTCACAAAAACTTTTGATGGATCCTTTTTCTAGATTTTGGAGACTGTAGATGATTTAACCTTGGTCAAGGCGGTTTAAATTATTTCCCCGCCGACCTGTGTAGTGTTACAGCCTTCATTGTCATTCGGAATACAATTGAAAAGACTAGAGTATTGGGCTTTTTAGGAAATGTAATGTACCGTATGTTACAGACTCTCAGTGCATAAAGGGACAATCTTGAACAATGATTACAAAGAGCCCAACCTTCCAATACTGTGAATATCCTTTCTTGATTTCATATAGTGGCTTGAGGGTGGTATTGATGTGCACTCGCTATCCCAGGACTTTCGTGCTATCACAGAGTGCTAGGAAGCACTAGCACCCTGGTTTCTTTTGCATGAACCGCGTGGATGAAGTGAGGCACTGTGGTCCAGTGGATATACTGCCGACTCATTATCCAAAGTTGTGGGTTCGAGCCCGCTGCGGCCAATGTGTTTGTGCACTTGGGGCAAGGGCACTTTACCTCGCTTGCTTCGTCACCCAAGCGATATTCGGGTAGCTGTATGGGGAATATGACAATCTAAGTGTCTGATAGGATTGTGCGTTTGGCCACTGCCGGGCCTAGAATGAAGTGAATGACGTGTGACGATTTCCTGACGCAGCGTAATAATATAGGCAACAGCGGCTGTGATCTTGATGAAAATGGCGCTTTATAAAAAAAGCCAATGAATAAAATATAATATATATAATATGTGTGATTCAATTCCATGCATCAAATTGTTTCCTGAAAATATCAGAAGGGATTTTGAGAAAATGCTCTTTTTTTTTTTTTTTTTTGTTTTTTTGTTTCTTTGTGCGCTCCTCGCCGCTCTGGTTGGCTTGCTCGCCCCCGCCTCGGCTCTGCCCCCCTCTGCCCGCTCGTGTCGCCTGCTCCCTGCCTCTCCCCGGTCCGTTGCGCCCGCTGCCGTCCTGGCTGCCGCCCTTCCCTCTATTGCTTACTTGCCACTCGCCACAGATTTTTTTTTTTTTTTTTAAAGATTTTTCATGGAAAAGGTATCCAGTGCTGGGGACCAAGAACTCTAATTATGGCAGGATTTTTTGAATTTTGGGCAATTGTATTTGAAGTAGACTCTGCCAGAAATTATTAGATCTGAAAATTTCAATTCCAATCACCCCCCCCCTTTGTGTACCTACACACAAAAAGTGTAACTTTTGAGTGACTCATGTGTTTAGTAACGTGCCTTTTGCAAAACTTTATTATTTTTTTGTAACAGATCTGTACACATCCGGGCGATTAAGCTGAAAAACAAAGATAAAAATCAAGCCATGGTCATCTTTAAGGTTAATTTCCAATGATAACCTTTGTTGGAGTACGTTGCAGAAATGTTTTCATTTGTACATCCTCAACGACGAAATGTCATCATTTCTTAATAATGAACAGAGATTCTTAAAAAGACAAAATCAAAGAATTTATTACAACTTTCAATTTGCACCTCTGTTTTAAATAACGCCAAAAGTATACAAGTGCTTGATAGTGCCATTTTGGAAATGCACGGCAGCAGCATGTCACTTTTGTAATATTCAACAAAATCACTTTGTGAAATTGAATATGCCTATTTGTTCATGAAACTACTTAGTATTTACCTTGATATGACAAAAAGCAGTTTATTTGGATGATTTTTATTTTTTACACTGTCAAATTTGTTTGACATAAATACTGAACAGCCCTTTATTGTATGCACGTCATGTGTGGGAATTTTGATACCCAAATTTGTGAAATTTAATATCAATGACCTCTATGACCTTTAAATGACTTATATGACCCCCAAATGCTAAGATACCCTACTAAAAGAATCTTTAAGATAGGTACCCTCAATTTTCCTTTTTTCCTTTTTTTTTTTGCTCTTGCTCAATTTCCCATCACCGTGCAAGTGAATTATAATGCAACAATATTTTGATATGCATATTTTGGATCTTTGCTTGGTCTTTACAACAAAGTTATTATTTTCGTGTTAAAATAAAGCAACACATTTGTACAAGATCGCACATTTGGGTTTGGGCAAAAAAAAAAAAAAAAAAAAAAAATTCTCGCTTGTGTCATTTTATTCAATTCTATCCATGAGAATTCTGGACATGCTACCGGGTGTCTAAAAAGAGAACCCTCAAAGCGCCCGCTATTTCACGAGAGAAAAAAGTAAATCATACAACCTGAATTAGGGCAATTTCATTAGGTTTCCGACACCGAAAAAATCTTTCCAAAATGACCCATAGTGACTGAGATGGCCGATTGGGGAAAATTTGTACTACTTTTTCATTTTATCCACTGATGATTTAGGATCCAGATAGCATGTACAATTCACACTTGTATTCTCTTTTTTATTTTTATATACCAATTAGTTTCCATGGTTTCTACAAGCAGGCTAACAAAATGGACTAAACACACGACCATTCAGGCAAAAAGTAATTTTTGTATTACTCACAGGTCATGTTGTTCATGCGTGTAAGCGAAGTAACTTTTCTTTGTACATATTCATACAAAGGTGAAATTTGTTGCATGAACAAATCAGTTACCATTGTGGTTTGTTATAATCCAAATACTCCACTGTCATAGGAAGTAATATCAACGACATGTAAGCCGGGTTGTTTGAGATTTTTGTGGTGTTGTGCTCTACCAGCGAATTGGTAAAAGAAAAACATATTTCAAACATGTCGTCGTCCAACACTGATTCTATTATTAGCCTCGAATTTAGTCGAGTCGAACCTGCCAGCCTAACATGGTCTTTACTGATTGTTATGATTACGGTCTAACGGGGCATCATGGGGGCAAAAGGGGACGGGTAATAGTACGAATTCGTTCGTCGAATTTAAAAGTCTTATTACGAATAAGACGTGCTAACTGGTCGTTTGAACAGGTGGATTTTGGTTAAAGTGGTTCGTCGATGGATCCAAAGTATAAGAAACATTGGCGATCGTCCGCTGCAATGTAATTAACGTATAGTACGTAATCTTTCTAGGAAGTGGCAAACGTGCGAGGAATACGGTATCTACGACAAGGTTGTAAATAGAAAGTGTATGGAACATGCCAGATTACTGGCCGAAGTTGTTTATTATTAATGAAGCGATTCTTATAGTGGGACTGCGCAGATTAAGGACCCTATTGTATCACCTGAGGGGTGGGTGGGGAGTCTCAAGAGTCACAATCGTCATAAAAGAGCTGTTTTGGTATTTAAATATTCATTCATACCCAGAACCCGTATTGTGAAGAAAAAACAACAATAAAGAAGCTATGCTAACAAACAGCAAATAAACCAGGCGAAAACATCAAGACACCAGACGCTTATAGTGCACTTCCTGGGCGTTGATACCTTGTAGGGGTGTTGGGCAGTACCTGAACCAGAACAGACATGATAACAGGGGGATCCTATAAATAACCCCCGGTCACCAACACTGTTCGTCAACTATATCAAACCATTTAATATGACTTGTATAGTATAATGACATTTGAGTTACCAGGGATCCTCAATAAATCGGTATAGGACACAAGATCAAGAGAGTGGAGGCATATGCTGGATCAAGGCTGTTTGCTGAGAACCGACAAACTTGTATTTTCAACGGTACTGCATAATTAACATTCTCTTTATTTGAACATTGTGTTTTCAGGTTATGAAATCAGTGCTTAGATTTTCGGGCTACCCTGTCTAGAGAAGATATAACAAATAATAAAAAAATTGGTACACAGCCTGGTGGTTCATAAGTTGATTTGTCCACAATGGCTGGATCCAGGTTCCTTCTAGTCTAGGTATAAAACACAAACAACTGTTGTGGTACAGAGGCAGTGGTGTGTAACTCAGAGACGGACCAAGTGAACTTATTGAACTGTTAGTGTTTAGATGGAACATAATTAGAGGGTTGACAACAGAAGGACGCACTCAAACTGAAAAAGAAATATAAAGAATTTCTTTAAATTCTGCTGTAAATACTGCTTTTGAGAAATGTGATGTTTAATACTTTTCTACTAAGCAATCTATCTTTACTCAATATGTAAACATCTCATACAGCTAATATGGTAATAATGGCAAACATTATAAACAAAGAACAACTTTTTAATATGAACAGCAGAATAAAGAAATTCTTTTATTCTTTTCGTTTGAGTGACGTCTTTTGTTGTCAAACCCTTCGATGACAGGTAAAATGGAGACCTCACATTAGGTGTTTAATAGTCTAGAGTGAATCCTTGCCATTTTTTTAGTTTAGGGAGGCGGATATGTCTTTATATATGATGACATTAATCAGACGTTGTGAAACCAATGAATGAAGGTGGTAGAGCAGCCTTGAACAAGGCTTAGGAGGCCACTGACATGAAATATGTGCTTATAGTTCGCCATCGCCATGCCGCTATTACCGCTACGGTCATCCCGGTATACGTCATTGCTGCATAAATTATACGTCATACGCATAAAGTATAGTCCTGCTGCATAAATTATTATTCATGCCTGCATAAATGATTAGGATTAGGTAGCTTATCGAAATTGGTGGAGCTATCACCATCGAAATCGATATTTCTATGGGCATTTGTACCAGTGTCACCCGACTGAGTTTACTCACTCATTTTACTACTGTTACCAAATGTTTCCACTTCCTTATACCTAACGTCCCTAAGGAAAATCTGACCATCACTGCAACCAGGTGAGTGTAGCGCTTTTTACGCAAGCTTTTCGCATTTTAGCTGCACCGGAGCAAAGCCCCCCCCCCAAGTGCACCCCGCCTGTTTTGGTAGACGAGGGTTAACAGTCATGTTTAAATAGATTTGCGGCGGAGATTGCTCTGCAGCCATCAGTATGTACGAAATTATCTGCATCGCTGCAGAGTAGAGCAATTACTGGTGATGGTATGGCATTCTCGTCAATGTGTTTCTTATGGAACATAATACGCGAGTACACTTGATAAGTTCACATCTCAAGTTTTGTAAACAGTCACAACTTGTATGATCCTGTTAGGGCTAGGGATTCCCACCATAAATACCTTGAGAAATTATCACCCGAAATCAGCGCGGAGCCAGGGAGGGGGCGAAGGGGGCGCGCCGCCCTCCCGGTAATTCTGCAAATTCTTGCAAATCAGCCCATTTGACTATTTTGGGACCTGATACAGCATTTCAGCCCCCAGTAATTTTGACATTTTTTTTCGAATCCTGGATCCGCCCTTAAAATCTGAGAGAAATTGCGAGACTGGGTTTGAATCATGGTTGTATATCAATATTAAGTAAAATCTGTAGGATATCAAAAAAAAAGGTTGTCTGGATATGTTTTTTGATACCGACAAACGCAATTTTAACCCGTAATTCTTACACGGAACACCTGACTGAAAAGTGCTCTTACCTCCAGGGTCCACGGTCAAATGCTATTCTTCACGGTCAGTAGCTCGAAAAGTTTTTGAGGGTAGCTTATCCCTATTTCATTCATGATTGATTGGGTAGGAGATATTATGACCTTCAAGCAGAATGTTAGCTTTAAGGTCTGAGATGTTCCATTGAGGAGAAAATGACTTTTCATCTCTCCATTTTGTACAGGACGAATGGGACCACAGACATTTAGTGGTGTGAACCCGAGGTATATCTTGTAGATGTCCTTGTAAGTCACTCCTACTCAACTGATTTACCTATCAAGAAACCTTAGAAAAGCTGTCTAAGAATCGACGCTATAAAACATTTTGCAGAAATTGAGGGTTTTTCTGCTCACATCCCACTATTTTGACACTCTCGTTCTCCCTCGTGATCTCCTCGAGAGGCCTTTCCTATATCCTTAATTGCTTGGAGACGCCATTTTGTCACAGATGATATGACAAAATCATTCAATACATATTAATAATGGGCCACGAGTAGTGGAGGCAAGAGGGGGTTCTGAAAAAGAACATAGCATCTATGAACATTAATCAACTTTTCGAAGGTCTTTCTTGGTGGAAGATAGGCCCTTTCTATCAGATCTAGAGGGGCTTCTTAAGGAAGACCACGATGGATTATTCGAATAGTGTGCAGCAAAAAAAGTCCTTCAGATTTCCGCAAGTGTTTAATCAGCGTCCTTCAAGACGGTTTTTCCCAGGTCTCTTGTTTGACTATGGTACTATGTTTAGCAGGTTCCACTACTATGCACACCATACTTTATAGCATTGTAAAAGGTTCTGCTAGAAGTTTGAATGGGAGGATTGACATGACCCTTGTACAAGAACTTGAGATGACTCATGACGTAGACACGCCACCTTATTTTGTTCCTGCGAAAATCACGCAGTCTATACCCCTCTTCTACCGAAGGGGGGGGTTGGTTACCACCCCCCTTTGGGTTTTTTTCCCCGGCCTTGCTAAAACCCCCTTTTTTTGGTGCCAAATTATTTATGT
This sequence comes from Ophioderma brevispina, assembly GCA_023653785.1. Classification (NCBI taxonomy): domain Eukaryota; kingdom Metazoa; phylum Echinodermata; class Ophiuroidea; order Amphilepidida; family Ophiodermatidae; genus Ophioderma; species Ophioderma brevispina. The sequence continues at coordinate 17,139 of JAMKCH010013239.1, read as the reverse complement.
AATGTAATTGACATGTTCCCTCCTTTTAAATCCAAAACAAACCTCCACCGTGGTATAGGTACGATACAGGATGATCCGAAAGTGATCGATGGGGGGGGGGTGTGGTGGTAACCACGCCCCCCTCCCGGAAGAGAAAGTACCAACATGCCCTCAACAGAGGACAAGGTTAGGGGAAACACAACCACCGGAACATCCATACACTTGATATGGTCCTCCTCTTTCTCATTCTTCCGATACCAAAAATAAGACCAAATGCCTATCATCCGTCACAATGACGTCATAAAAAGTTTCGCATGTCAGCAAAACTTCCATTTCAAAATACACACCAGTGAAATTCATTTTTCGCCAAAAAGGTTAGGAAAATCAGATTTGCTGCGTTTTTTGACTCTACTTGATGGGAATGACTATCTTATAATTGACAATGGACATCATTTAAGCTATAACAGGGGTGTGATTCGCTAAAATTTCGAACTTCAATTTTCCACTATATTAGTATTTTTTCGTACTTTCCTCAACATATGACTTCTGGTGACGTCAGAATGGGGATTTTGGTACTTATCTTGGTACCAAGGGAAAGAAGAAACTCTAAGCTAATCCTTTGGTACCAAATTTCCAGAATCCGGTGTTCATAAACGAAAATCACAGGGGTGTTGGTAACCACCCCCCTTCTTTGCGTTTGTGGTACCAAAAATGGCTTCAGTAGACGAGGGTTAAATAATGAAAAAACTCGATAATTGGTTTGGTGCGTTCAGTGCTTGATTGCTAAATGCTATCATTCTGTAGTAACAGACTTTGTATCTTCTAATGAAAATAAACCAATGGCAATAATGTGAAAATGCGCATCGCCTTTTTAGGCATAATACAAGGGAGAGCTAACATCGTACCATAGCTTTATAACACCATGCAGGAATTAGACTGTCTCTCATCACCGCATTTTCAAAGTACTCTCCAACCTCGTCTCAAACGTTCGGATGATGCTGATCTCCCTGCTCGGTATCCCCTCATATAACCGATAAATGGAACCTTCTAGGTGTTTTTGGCTGTCATATTGACGTCTTGCAAAGGCAGCTTGCAGTCTTTGAAACGCCCAAAATACCATGCTCCAAGCTGGACTATGGGGGGTATGAGCCAGAGACGAATGCCTCCTGTTTTAAACAAGTCTTTAAAAGATGCAGAGCATGTTTTGTGCAGGAAAATTTGTCGTGATCGAGACATATCTGCAGCCTTCCTATCCTTGTCTTTGGATGCTTTCTGTAAAAAAATGAGAACCTCTGGCAAAATCTTGAACAAGATTGTTTGCAAAATAACCATGTCCATCAAAAAGATTTACACGTGTACAAAACTTTTCTTGGTATGATGTTTCTTTCGTGCAATTGTTGGTCACAGGTTGGGGTCTTGCCATTTTTTTATCAGATCACCTGAAACTTTGTTTTTCCCTCTTTTGATTAGTCATGTCGTACAAAATGGTTCTTCGGAACACCTTTTGTGAACCATTTGTTGGCCTTATAGAACCTTGAATTGTTTCCTCAGAGGGTTGCTAATTTTCTAGAACCCATCTTGGAGGTTTAAGAGAGAGAAGAGACAGGGTACTTTCATAGAACTCGTCAACATGGTTTCTGAAAATTTTAGAACCAATTTGTAGAAGGTTGGTCCAGAAGACTATTTTGTATCATTGTAAACGCACATTAAGGGTTTCTCCTCCTGGAGGAACAGGTTTACAATCATTTTGCTAAGACTGATTGATTATAATAATGATTACATAATGTGGCGGGAGGGCTACCAGCCGAAATACTAAACATTGGTTAACATATTGAAATTTAGTAAGTAAACTCAAATTTCATTACTCAAAACTATACAAACGAAATATTTTTTTTTTTTAATTTTTCTTTTTTTATTTAAAGAAAATGAGCGTGGAGGAAAGTATATTTATATCTCATGTCAACTCTCCATGCAAAAAATTGCAAAATTGTCAAATCGTTCTTTTGGCCCAGACTATCTACAGCTTTCAAATAAAAAAGTGCGAAATTTAGATGACTGAATAGGTATAATGTCATTCTTTTTAAATGACACCATATCTTATTAAACCTTATTTGTGACCGATAGCCTAAAAATGGCAATATTGGTAAGAACATCCAAATACCCCCCTCAAAGATTCATGGCCCATCTGATATCACGCTCCACCGCTCCCGACCCGACTTTGTTCTTTGTCTATACAAATATTATAAGACAGCTAGATATAATACCGTGTAACTATGATGTATGTTATATTGACACCGGTATGTGTATTTTTTTCATATTTTTTTTTTTTTTTTTTTATAATGTTTTTTTTTTTTTTTTTTTTTTAATTTCTTTAAAATAAACATTAACATTTATGTGTACCTCTTGATTCCCTACCGTTCTTAGAAGGGTAAACTAAGATCATAATTTGGTCAGCTAATTTTTTTTTATTTTCCCGCTGGCATAGATTTTTACGATCCATAAGTTTTGCCGAGCAATCGGGTCAATGACGAATTTCCATAGGAAAAGCACATCATACAAACTGTACTGTGCTTAGACACATCCATCTTGTATCAATTCATCATACTGTTTCCTCCTCTCCTGCATCAATTTCACAAATACCGGCATAAGTTGGTTGACTAGGTTCCCTGATCCTTGTAGATTCATAAAATATAATTTCAAGATTCCAAATGTGAAGTTATACAAAATGTGCATGTTTTCTTATAGCGAATTTCCGATTCCGATGATAATCCACGTTTTTCCACGTGGTATTCCGTGGTGCTGTGATATCACGCAATCAGCGTAGACTTGATTTAAATCTTGGATTTGGCACCAGCGGTCTAAACTGATTATAGGTTTTTCATTTTTGCAGTTTTGAAGCGGTTAATATAAACACAATCAATTCTATTTATTTCTAGTAAAAATCTAAGTTGTATGGACGCCCGATGGTGTCTGACGGCGTTATTTTTAAGGAGTATGAAAAGAAATCTAGCATGCCTTTGATGCAGGGTCCAAAATATTTTTAAAAAATCGAACTATCCTCATATTGTTTAATTGTAAACGCGATTGATGAGGTAGAGTTAACTACCCCCATCTCCTTCCCCGCCAAATATATGGGGCGCGATATGGGGTCAGTCTAACCTGATGTGCAACCTAGTAATAACCTTCTATTACTTACTTAGTAGTTCACCAAACATTAGTACAGTACTATCCCCAGATTGTCCCCAACTTATTATTTCATCCGATAACATACAATAACAGGAGAACATTTCCCCCGATATTTAAGCATTTGCTTTTAAATATTGGACCACTGTATCAACTAAGTTTGTAACTTCTGACCTTTAATACATTTTTTCAGCTTTTTAAACTCTAAAACGATCATCGGTCATAGCACAAATTATACATTTTTTTTTTTTTTTTTTTTTTTTTTTTTAATTATGACAAAAAATAAAAACTTTTTAATTTTGACCCTGGTTTAATGATCTTTCGTGCCCCTTATCTCGCTTAAGGGGACACTTAGAGGGGATGGTCGATTTAAGGATATTAATTTTTCATTTTGATAATTGACCATTCACTCCAAACCCATCTTAAAGTTTTCGCGCCGAATTTCAAATCTGTTTTGACTCGAGAGCTAAAAAACTATTTTTAGAGCCCCAAAGAGTGTTTTGTAAAATTTAATATTGGTCGACCAAAGGGGTGACATTTTCGCTCATAACTTCCAAACCAACATCCGTTGGCTCTAAGATTTTCACAGGGTAAATGAGAAAATAGTAGCTTTCTTCTGAGACCAAATTTGACACTTCCGGTAAATTCTGGGCTTCTGGGTACGAGGCTATTAGCGATCGGGCCTGGACCTTTAAGAAAGGTCATCAATAGATTTTCGTATATGTCACGAGGTAGCCTCTTTTCCCCTAGATGATACCGACCAATGCCGGCTCACCCACATTAGTCTACTATTACTTGGTGTACACAAATTGCGGTATCCTTTGCTGTATTCATACATTTATGTGTAAGATATGGTACATCATCCATTGTAGTCCATTATCCTTAGGCTCTAAAAAAACAAACCAGCAAACTAACAAACAACAGAACAAGAAACAGTTTGCATAGACATATTGAACCTTTTAAAAAAACAGAAACGCTGTGTTACGGGTACCACATTGATGGTAAAGGTCCGAAATAGCCTTTAAACACAAACCAATGAACCTTTGTGCACAAAGATCTGAATTTATAATAATGACACAGATAATTTTTTTTCAATAAACGATTGGTTCAAGCATTTTGAATGTCCGAAACAGTTACAATGGTGATAACAAATTAATCCACAAAATGTTTTTAAGATACAGTTCTTACTTACGAGATGCATCACTCTATTGGGTGATAATTTTCACAATTTCGCAGTTCAACGATGAGATGTCTTCTCGGTAAAGATTTCAAAAGGTGGTCTTCGAGGGGATCTTCTTAGTTTGTAATTTCCCTTTTCGGAAACTAACAATGAAGATAACTTTATCTAGCAGTTCAAGACGAGAGGGTTTATAGTCCCATTGACAACACGAAAACTTAAGCAGTAGATTGGATATTTAGGTCCTGATCCAATTATCACCACAAGTCCGCTGTCCACTTTTAGGACGCAACAAATTTGGAATGGAATCAGTTTTTGATTGTCCCAGCTCTTTGCTTTCAAAAGACGGCAGGCAGACTAGTAACATTAACCTCGTGGGTTGATCAAATTCTACTATACTTATAATCCCGTACTGTTCAGATCTGTTAATTCGGCAGATTACAACTACTGCAAAAATATTTAAACTTGCAATGTTTACTTAAAATCCATGAACGCCTTTTTTGCCACTTTCAAAAATCACGACGGACCCCTACCTTGTGTTTAAGGGCAAATTGCACCTAGATCGAACAAACATTACCGCTACCTCCCTTTTGCGCTGATTCGATGTTTGGAGTCATTTTCCTCTAGGACGTAAAGGATATGGCTATTAGAAGCGAGATGCAAAATCTAGACATTAGTAATTATAGCAGCATCAGGCAGAACATATAGTCTAATATTGTCCAATTGGATCTCACACTTGATAACACTGGGAAATTACACTAGCCAATTATAAAAATTCAAGTTATATATATTTTACCATTACCTTTGTTATAATCGTGCATTAGCAAACAAGAAAATATCCCCTAAAAAAAATCCCAAGCTTTTAAAGGTTTTCTAAAAAATCCTCTCATCATTGCATAACCACACACTCTTGCATTCTGAAAGAGGTACTTCCCTGCGAGGAAGATTTCCTAAGTAGGTACAAAGAAAACAAAACAATGCTTTTAAATTGCAAATATGAGGGTACTGTAACAGTTGGCATTGCGTGTTGTTCGGTTATAATGTAAACTTTGGCACCTAAATGCAGTCCGTCTCCAAAGCAAATCGGGTAGATGATCACCATCTTGTGCGTCTGAAATTTGTATTAATCACAAATACATAATACTGAAATGATGTCGATTTTTTGCATGTAATAGCCATGTTTCTTGCACCATTGTTGCATGTCTAGTAGGGGAAATCACTGAAAATTCACCTACTAAGTAATACAGGCGAATCTTACCTGGGGAAGGTGGGAAGTCAATACAGGAAAATGCCACGGAGATTGGTGTTCACTTATGATTGGTATGCTATTTTCATGCGGATCTAACGATATTGACCACATACAACTGGGGACCGTGCCTGCAGCTACAACGGCCTTCCAAACATTTGGGGTTTTGAGGCGGTTGGGAGGTTTCGCAACCATGGGTATACATCATAGGGATACCGTTTGAAAACTTCGTATGTTCAGGTGTGTATGTTTTGTTTATTTAACCCTCACGAAATGTCCCTAAGAGTAAGAAGTAGTATTATCAAAAGGTACATCAGATTTTCCAATGACAGTCTACAACCAACAAGTGCAAGTGAGAAAAAATCTTCATCAAAACATCTCCTCCTTCTCTCAAAATCTCTGAAATGGATAGATTGGACGTTGGAACATTTAAACACTAAACACTTGACTTGAACACTAAACGTTTTTAACCAACCACGGATTTATAATGCCCCTAGAAGTGGCTCCTAGCTTTAAAGACATTATCAATGATTTATCCGAAAGAACAAATATTGGAAATTTGGCAGGAATAGCTTAAGAGTGAAGACAAGCCCTGTAGAGTTCTCATAAGTTACTTTTTTCCACTGAAGAATGAACAAAAAGAACGAACACGGCAGTGTTCAAAGATACGAATCTCCATTCAATTACGTGTTGTGGAAGTGTCCGAACGGACAGACTAAGCCGAAAATAGCAGATGTTGTCCTTATTAGGGTGCTTCTGGTCCTATATTGTAGGGTATGTTGGACACTATAACTATACTGGTCCAGGACATGCAAAAATCTGATTTTTGATGATTTTTCGATTTTCTGATTAGCAAATCACTGATAGTGTCGTTAATTCGAGGGACGTTGGTTCATTCAAGAGTTTTTCCGTCATTTTTCAGTCAAACGATCTGGGTTTTTTTAATAAATAAGAAGAATTGCAGCCAGTCAGAGGGTTACAGGGGAATTTCAAACAACTCTTGATGTGTGTTCCGTGCGGTGTAGTTGTGCAATCAAGCTTTGGAATATCCCCATCCGGAGAGGGTTTTATTCCAAAATTACTTGATTTACATAAAAGAAAACTGTTTTAAGCTTATCATTTCGTGTGAGTGTTAACACGTATAAAGCCAATGCAAACATTCAAAAACCTCTGTTTTAACAAAAATTGAGGGCAATTATATGCGACAAATGTGCCAGTGTCACTTTAAACTCGTGTTTGAATATTTTAATGGATTTCTCCTTGGCTGATGTAGAAAATTAAACTGGTTTAGGCTAAGAAATCCCTTGCAATTTGACTCATTGTTATGAGAGTAGTAGATTAAAATGACCTCTTTCAATAGCTTTTAAAAAGCGTCACTTGCATAGAATAACTTTTTCTGGACCAGTTCATTAAAAAATTATTTGAACCTCTTCGCCAAGATTATCTTCAGTTAGGACTGGTCATTTCATCAAAAAAAAGTGCTTCCTACACCATGAACGAAGGCATTTTTAGTAAAAGCAATTGGGTTAAAGTTTTATTAGATGAAATGTTATGCTAATTCAAATTTTTGGATCCCAAGCTGGTGATTTGCGAGGAAGTGCCTAAATTAGAATAAATCAAAAATGGCCGCCATTTTAACGTTGTTTGTACATAACTCAGCTTTAAGGCTTGTAATGACTTCATTCTGTGTCATTAAAATGTTTTCAGGGTAAGAATACAATTAGATTCATTAGTTTAGCATTATGTCAACCTAACAGTTTGTACTTTGCATAAAAAAATTCAAAAATGGGCTGCCATGGGACATGTTTGTTATAAACTCAAGATTCAAGGCTGGTAACTCTTCTTGTTGTTATACATATGTTTTTAGGTCAAGGAATTAAACTAGTTAGATCAATTAGTTATGGTCATGCGCATGAATTGTGGTGGTATACAAAAATGAAGGGCTGGCATTACCTTTTCACAATCTAGCTGATTTATATTTCATTTCAAGGGATTATCTAGCGTGATCTCTGGTAGCAGATTCAATTTGTGTTTGGCTCATTTTTACTTTTGCGTTGTTCGTAATTTGGAGTCAGTCGGGGTAAGAGAGGGTGGTGCTACGTACGGATGAGTATGTGTTTAAGTTTAGGGAGGATTTCTATTCGAGGATTTTGGAGATTGCATTTTTTTGTTTTTATATCTTTGTGACCCTGTCAGTATTAAGATAAAAATATCTTCATGTTGTTGTTATTTATGTGGCTCTTTTGATCATACAACAGTTTTAAGCTATGATGTTATTTGAAGTAACAAATTAGACTGCCACAAAATTTGTGTACTTGTTACATCAAATTTCACTTGTCCCATTTCCAACCTTTAGGACACTTGTGGCACCATGTATATGCACATACATTGCATATTTGTCTTCCTTACATTTGTAGCTTAACAACAAATTAGTTTTATAGCTATCTCAATAAAAAATGATGAGTAACTCTCATTAATGTGTGCACAATCGTGTCCTATTGGTAGTTTCAAGCATGTACACACTTTGCTCTCCCAACTCTTGCATGACCGTTATAGCTTAGTCATTTGACAGTTAATTTGCATAAATTCCAATGTCCGCCGTTTTAAATTTATGAAATTAATGTCCATATATGGCATAATACGTTAACTGATGGTCTAGTTGTGTTTTCTGACCCTGGAACATATGTATAGACACAAGAGTGAGTCTTATAGAAAGCCTTAACTCTTGAGTTATGTATCAAAAATGTTAAAATTGCGGGCCATTTTTAATTTTATGCAAATTAAGCACACTTCCCTCCCCTAAAAAATAGCTTTGGGGGCCGGAAGATTTGGAATCAGATAAATTTCATTAGAAACACTTTTTCAATTGCTTTACTTTCAACATGCCCTCGACACTAGTTACTATTTGACAAATGGAACCATTCTACGTCCCTTTTAAGGATGTCTACATAAGTTTTTTGTTGTCCCTTGTCCGATGTCCATGTGTCTTCTTCCCGATAACGAGATCTAGTGTACACAGCTCATGTGACGGTAAAGTGGCCTGGGCGAGCTACATCTTTTCTTGTGCACTACATTGTCTCCAACCTAGGTAGTTAGTTCACCATAAAGCTACAAGTTATGAGCCGTTGTCTCCAGTGATGTTAAGCACTGGTCCTCAGCAATTCTAGTCTAACAGCCATTGAGAGACCTCTCCGGAACTGGGGTTAATGAACCATCTGCTTCACACCCATACAGTAATACTGATTCTACAGTTACTGGGTGATAAGCTCAATTTTTACATGGGACATGTGGCTATTTCCATATGTGTTCCTCTTGTTTAGAGCTTTCCGTGGTCAAGTGCGCTGCTTCCTGATTTTGATATCGGCTTCTGTGTATTAATTCTAACCATGAACCAAGGTATTTGAAGTCATTCGGGCCCTTCCTTTAGCGGTTCTCATTGCCTCATGTTCAGGTATATTGGCACATCTTACCTCTTTCTTTTTGGCATTCAGGCAATCATCTGTATTGCATTCTGTTTTCTTCTACCCTCCAGAGTCCAGAGTAATGCTGAGCATGACAAATGAATCTGGTTACATAAGAGGCAACTTCCAAATAAGTAAGTGTGACGCCCGGACCTCTTTTGAACTTTCGTGGTGTTATTGTGAATTCCAAGTTCGGTTCCCATGCTGCTTGGGCACGCCTTAGGGCATAATAAAGTACGATAATAAAGAGAAATGGTGCAAGTGTGTCTCCTTGCAGTACTCCGGCCACGATATCGAATTCCTGCGTCTCTCCGTCGAACGTAAACAACCTTAGCTTTTGTGTTGGAATATATTTTCCTATGGCCATATAAGAAGACTATTGGTGGGATACCATAGCTTTGAAGGATTTTCATCTATGGCGTCGGGGTAATAGATGGAAGTCAAAAGCTCTTGAAAGTCAAAAACGTCAAACCGCAGGCGGCAAGTTGTCCTCTTCCTTCTAAGGGCTAGGATTTGAGCTACAGTCGTCGATTTGGCATGAAGCCTTTCTGTTTTACTCTTTATTGGGATCTATGACATTCCTGATTCGGGTTGATGAGCTTTGTTAATAATACACGTCAGATGAGACCTCTGTAGTTGTCATTGGGGGATAGGTTATTTTTTGGGGAACTGGGATGATTCTAGAGAGTGACCATTGCTCAGGCGTGTTGTCTCACATTAAAACCCTGTTGCATATTTTCGAGTTAACAATGCTCAAAATTAATTCACGAGGGCTTAAATACTTCGGGGTGGGATATTGCGGCTGGACTTTTGCCAATGCTTCAGAGATGACTTTGCCTTTGGAGTATTCTTTCCCATTGTAATGGACAATCATCAATTATTGAGGACAGTGTGAATATGTTGGGAATCTTCTCTGTCAGGAAATTCAACCACACTGTTGCTGCACCTATGAGCCCCTTGAAGGTATGGAAACCCGTGTTTTACTCAGTTTTCAGAGATAGCGACCTGCATCCTTTGAGTTTTTTCTTCTGGACAATGATGACGGCCCATGCTTCGCCGTATTTGCACGCCATGGGCCGTTACTCGATTGACTTTTTGTATTTCCTTTCTTTCAGTAGGTATGAAAGAGGAAAGCTCCCTGCCTTGCTTCAGCAGACTCACCATCTTCATTGCTCTGTTCGAATTGTATGTTCGGATAGCGGCCTTCCTGTTCTCCCTTGCCGTTAAGACACATCAGGGGTGTTTAGAGTGTGAATTTCTTTTTTTAGGCCTTCTCCCTTTCGGAAACACAGACTCCATTGCCTCATTGTTGGCACTACGAATCCGATACCTCTTTGATGGATTCTCTCTTTCTTCCAGACTGGAAAAGGTTTTGCGTACCTCCACAGTGTATTGTTGTTGTGTGTTCAGGTACTCAGAGAACTTCTTCCAGTCATACTTTACTCGCTGAGAAGATTTTGGTATACGGGACTTAGCTGACTTTCATAGAAACTACTCTGTGGTCTGACCCACTGTGCCGAAGAGTTGTATGGTTCTTGCATTGTTACCTTGTGACGCCATTACCCTGAGCTAAGAGTAATCCAATTTGACGGCCTTTCATTCATGTGCACCGATTCGTGATATGTAAAACTTGTCCCTGTTTCTTCCTTAAATAGGAGTGTTGGCAGCAAGAAGACCTAATTCAATCATTCCTTTCTGACTAGTATTTTCCATTGCGTTTGTCTCACGTGTGAGGGAAACGGTACATCCTCAGGCCGAGTCTCGCATTAAAATCACCCAGGGCAGCTATTAAGTTGTGCGCAGGTATGCCACGTATCATTGAACTGAGCTCCTCGTAAAAGAGCTCAACCACTTCTGTAGGGATACATTGGTGGGGGGAGTATGCAACAATACTTGATGTCATACGGTGCTATCCAAACTTCTGCAACAAGGATGCATCTTCGTGTGTGAGGTCACTTTACGTAGTTGCTTCCTTACCAGTGGACCCCAGTAAACACAGTCCACCACATACCAACAGAAAGCCGTGGTCTGGTTCATCCATGCCGATGATGTGATAAGATATTGGCCTTCTATCCTACTGAATACAACTGGATCTTCATGCATCTACTATGTTCCGGGATTCAAGGATTTCAATCCCACATGTTTCTAAGAATTGGGCAATCTCTCGTGCTCTTGCTGTGTTTGCTTTAAAAGGTAGCCATGTATGTAAAATGGCCGTCTACAGCGCAAAATGCTTATGATCACAGTATGTTTCAGTGTTGCATGGCATGTATGCTATAGCTGGGGCGAATATCATAGGGGCCTTATTTAAGGAATTCGTTCATCCCCCACTACAAAAGAGTTTTGGGACCGTTGTGACAACTTTAGTAGTTAGAATGGACCGCTTATCATGCTTGGTAGTTAGTAGTCTCAAAATTGTGGGTGTCACTTTCTAAATGGGGCGCCGATTTAAGGTTATACAGGGATCGAACTTTATTAACATGCTCCAATTCATGTTGAAATATTGTCATATTGTCCGTCTAGTAAGGATTCCAAAAATGTATAGTTTGTACCATTACGACCATTGGGTAAAAAATACTAAAAAGTTTTTTTTTTTTTTTTTTTTTTTAATTTTCAACATTAAAAGTTACTATGATTATATTGTAAATAGCTGGCAAATTATTGCCTGAGAAATGACCACTCCCCAAAGGTATAGTTTTGTTTATGTTAGTCTTGTCAAAGAGCCTCAAGCAGGTATCGCCGGAGGCGCGTATCGAAAGGAGGAAGCCTTGGGCCGAGCGGAGCGAGGCGTTTTGGCAAATAGGGATTAGTCTGGGCAAGATGTGTAATCAAAGTACTATGCCGTCCTCATAAAGAGAGATTGTGTACCACTGATTGTCGTGCCAAGATTATCTTTCAACTGAACCCTTGCTTTAACCACAAGACAGTAACATAAAACAAGGCCGACAGAACGGTATATCACATTGGTTTGACTGCAATGCATGTATTACCCAATCAGTTCCCAGGAATAGTATGAAGATTTATACCAGAAAAATAAAGGAAAACAAAAAACACAAAATAAATGCGCGGAAAGAGACTCGCCGTGTAGAGTGGCGCTATACCACATCGTGTACATGAAATCAGGGGGAGGCGCGCAAAGAATCCCAATTTCAGAATCCTCGTCGCCATTGGTTTAACACGTAAAAGCGAAATTCTGGGCGAAATAATCTGAATTTTTATATGTTGTCAAGGAATCTTTTCTATTCAAAAACGTTGGCGTTGAGAATCAACTCCACGGTAAGGGGTTATTTCTGAATTTTTGTATGAATAACGAACGAGGACGAGATCGTGTGGGTCAAGGGAAACACCCCATGAACGACCCACATCAAAGAACCTCAAAATTGGTTGTGGTTTGACACCGTATTGCTGTAATTCTTTTGGCATTTTGGATTTTTGGTGAGTGGCTATAATGAATGAGGCTTGGCCGCACGCTGCATGCACTGTAGGAAATAAAGCACCGCCTTGATGAAAGGCATATGGTTAGTTTTAAATGTTTACTTACCGAGATAAAGGTCAAAGAAGGTCAACGGCATGGATTATGTTTGCCCTTGATATATTTGCCAAGAACATGGTAACTATTATTGCAGACGGTTTACAAACTATTCCTTAAGTTGAAACATAAAGAGGAACAATTGTTTCAATTGGAGTAACTCTGTTTGAACCATTTACAAATGGAAATTGATTTTTTTTCCAATTCTTGCCCTAGAACTAAAACAATGGTCATAGATAGTACAAACATTACATTTTTGGGAATCCTTATGCCTAGACGGACCATATGGCATAATTTTCAACAGTTTTTGCAGCATTTTCATTTAAAGGTTTGACCCCTGTAACTTGAAATTGGCCTCTATGAAAAAAGTGACAACACATTTGAGACCGCTAATACCTTAGCATTGAGTAGAGGGTCCATACTATACCAAGTGCCAAACTTTTTCTGTAATGGAGATCACGATGAGTTTGACTCAGTCAATTATCATGCTCTATGCGTATTGAATGGCATCACAAGGATGACAAGGTCATACCTTTAAACACAACCAATGAGCCTTATAAGCACAAATGATCTGAATTATTCTAATAACACACATTTATTATATTTTACTTATCAAATTATTGGTTCAGAGAATTTGGAAACGTCAAAAACAGTTACAATGGTGATCACAACACTCTTATTAAAAAAAATTCTAATAATGCCAAATTGAAGTGCGACTAATTTCCAGAATTAAAAGAAGCATTGCAGTCAAAGTGATATGTTTTCACAGCCTCACAGCGAAGAATCCAATAAAAAGGAAGTATTGCAAAAATAAATTATTCCAGGATAATAAGAGGATCTTCAGTAATTATATTCCCTTTAGGGAGCAGTCCCGAAGATAACGTTTATGGAACACCAGTGTATCACCTTTCTTCTTATCCCTAGTAGTAGGGATCCAAGGGTGGCAATTTGAGGGAAAACTACTCAAGATACACTAAAGGTTTGAGAAGTGTTTTCGGACAATTCGAGGGTGCTGATTCGAGATGCACCATGCAAAATTGTCAAGTTGGTGGAAAGGGGATTTTAAAGGGGCATTACCCGCGATTTTCCTATTTTTTTTAAATATAGCTTTATGAAACCATGGTGCAAGATCTACTAATGTTGGACTATTGTTTTAAAAGAGTGTTTTATGCAATTTGAGGGTGCTGATTTCCAAAAGGAACCTTACAAAATCACCACATTGTTGGAAAGTGGATTTTAAAGGGAATTACCCGATTTTCCTTATTTTTTTTAAATATAGAGTATCAAACCATGCGCAAAATCCACTATTTGACTGAAAGTTTTTTTAAGAAGTGTTTTTGTTTTTTTTAATTTGAGGGTGCTGATTCCGAATATGCACCATGCAAAGTTGTCAAGTTGATAGAAATTGGATTAAAGGGGCATTACCCGTTTTCCTTATTTTTTTTAAAAATACAATGTCTAGCTTTATGAAACTGTGCAAGATCACACTGATTTGACTAAAGGGGTTAAGAAGTGTTTTATGTCAATTTGAGGGTGTTAATTTCAAATAGACACCATACAAAATCACCACATTGGTGGAAAGTGAATTTTAAAGGGAATTACCCAATGTCCTTATTGGCTTACGAAGTAAGTCTATATGAGAGTGCTGGGGGGACAGATCAATATGCTCATCAAACTTTATTTCCAATTACTACACAGTATGAAAACAAAACAGGGATATGGAGGAATCGAGGAAAAGGTCTATAAGGCCAAATAAAACACCCCTTGGAAACATTACCACGCAAGAAAACAGCAGGCAGAACTATCAAGAAACGCAAGGAAAAGTGTCACTTGTAACCTTGTAACACTTGTAACCACATTTCGTGTAAGACTAGAAATCAATTATAGTCAATACTCTTGGTTCACTGTAGTTGTCTGGCGACTCTTTGCATGCATTGTTAGTAGGGTCTCTACCAAGAAACAGGGAACCATTTTTTGGACATCAGGTCAGTAACTGTCAAGTGTAAGTGATATACAACACATTGTGCTTAGATGTTGCCGGATGTTGGGTTTGGCATGATGGCCTGCAGGGCATAGATTTTGTTCAACACATGGAGTATGTTACCTCTTAAATTTGAAAGTTTTCTTTGTATGACAACTAAAATGATTCTTTTTTCTTTGAATGACACTTCATCATTGTATTGAACTGTGTGTATGTGTGATTTGTGTGTGTGTGAATTGGAAATTAAATGTTAATGGTAAAAATTAAAATGTTTCAAAATGGGGGTACTAGCACCACGCAAAACACATTAAAATGTAAAGGTGGGGAGGGGGGTCCAATTGGGAGGGAGGAGGAAGATATGGTTATTTGCTGCATATAAGACCTATTTTTTAGGCTCTTTTTATCCCCTGGCTTGAAAAGCAAGAGGGGGCGATTTGCGAGGGGGCGCGTGTCCGTATGTGTATGTAGTGTTGTTAGTATGTGATATGTGTTCCAGTTTGGTTAGGTTTTCGTTTTTTGCGTCTCCTTTGAAAAGTTTAAGTCCGATTTTAAACAATTATTATGTTTTCAGAATCTTAAGCTTCCATCCTATACCTTTGTACACGGCTTAATGTACAATAAAAACATGTATCTGAGACAGTGACATGAGTTTTGAGACCATGACCGAGTTTAAAAAGACCAGGACATGAGTTTTTCTGGGAGGCTTCTGATTGGCTGAAGTAGTCTAGGGATGTTACATTCTTTGGAGGTGTCATTATTTTGGGTTTTGCTGGTCTACTGTTTGAAATTTGTGGGTGGTTTTGGTGTCTTATGGTTCCATTTCTTTGGTGGTTCCTGGTGTCTACTGGCTCCATTTCTGGTTTTCCGCGTGTCAATGGTTCAATTTATTGATACTTCCTGGTGTTTACTTTTAAAAAATATGATAGTACCATGTGGTGTTATACGTTTCACTAAATGTTATAGGATCTAGTTATTCTAAACTTGAAGCCAGGTTCAAGTCAGAATCTGAAGAAAACATAATAATGAAATTATTGAATGATTTTTATGAAGGATACAAGAATTTGATCGGTTCGCTATGAGTTGTGAAAAAGATTGCTGGCTCGTCGCTCCGCAACTCGCACAATATTTTCAAAACTCATAGCTTGACGATAAATTATGTATCCTACTCAAATCATCCAATTCATATCAGAAATGGGGTGAAGGTTTGCAATAGGGGTTCCTTCATATGGGATAGATGTCAAAGGTCATCATCAGACAAAGAGGTTCTAAAGGTCAACTGAGGTCATGTTCAGTTCCCGGTTGGTTAGGTTTTCGTTTTTTGCATCTCCTTCGAAAAGTTTTAGTCTGATTAAACCAGGGACTTGGGGTGAAGGTGCACAATAGGTTCCTTCATAGTGGATGATGTCAATAGGGCATGGACAAGGTTCAAAGGTCAACTGAGGTAAGTTCCGTTGGTTAGTTTTGTTTTCTGGTATCTTTGAAAAGTGAAGTGCCGATTTCACCTAACTTGGGTCGAAGGTTTTTTGTTGCATAGGGTTCCTTCATATGTTGTTGAGTCAAAGGTCACATATCCAAGGTCAAAGGTCATCGCGGTTCTTTTTCCCCTTTGGTTAGGCTTTCATTTTCAGAAATTGCTACATTCTAGATATATTCCATGAGAACAATTTATTTGAATTTTGATGCCTGACAAATAACAGTGTGGGCCAAATCTAAACTCACCTTGTGTATACTGCCATCTTGACAGGGGGATCGCGCAAGGTTACTTGCTGTATTTTTAGTTCCAGTGACCGCAGATTTTAAGACCCATTTCATTCCAGAGACCACTACTTTTCAGTCCAAAGCCATATTTCTACCAAAATTTTCTTCAAAACCTCATCAAAAGAGCTGGAAATTGAGGGAGATCGCCAGCTTATTTCTTTGAAATTTTTGAAAAACTAGTTTCGGAGACCCAATGTTGGGCCTGGAATCACCCCCTCCTAGCTTCGGAGAATGCATTTTTTGGGCCTGGCTCACACCCACCCCCGGTAACAGGTTTATAAGAAAGCCAGAAGTGAAAAAACCAAAATTGAAAACAAAACAAAGACCAAAAGTGGCAGGAGATCCTGTACAGACAAAAATTTGACTAAGTATTCGGATGTGCACCGCAGCAGTAGTGGGATTTTTGCCACTTTTAAGTGTGGTGGTAGACATTGATGAAATATGAAAATCCTGAAATTTGAGGTCATAGTCCATTTCGTTTTTCCGCTCTAGAGTAATGGGAATTAGGGGGGTCACCATCAAAAGTGCCGCCCATGTGAAAGACTATGTGAGAGGGTCACAGATTAGGAATGGAATCCCTCCAAAACTTTGAAAATCACTCTCTATGGGTAATATTTGGTGAAGAATTCAATCTGGCATCATTAGGGGTTTAATTTAGAGTTAATGAGGCTAGAAATGGCGCCTTTGTTCATTTGTGGCAAAATCTGGGGGTAATAACTCCAACAGAAGAACATTTTTATTGTCCATCTTGTGGTCAATCAGAGGCACATAGTAGGAACTTTAAACCAAATTAACCAATGAAACATTATGACCATTAAGAAAAGT
>JAMKCH010013238.1:0-25550 GCA_023653785.1 Ophioderma brevispina | reverse complement strand
GTTGGATAATTTGACAGACATGGAGTTTTTGCTGTATTGAAGCATGAAGAAGCCTTGGTCATAACAATTTTCAATGACAATTGAAAATGATGAAATGCTAAAATACTTAAGGTTTGTGATGACATGACATAAATATTTTGCAAACACAAGATAGTTTTTTGTGTAAGTAAAATGATGATACAGTGTGAGATAGAATGTATATTTTCAGTGTTTTGAATACAAATTTAATGGGATCTGTTACAAGGTTCTATTTCCATGTGTTTAAGTGGGGTCCAAATATCAGGGAGTTGGGCGAACTGCCCACAGTGCTCTGGTTATAATACTCAGGTACTATATCTTGCATATTCAGAAATATTGACTATTTCTTGGCAGCTGACATCAGTTATGAGGGTCGACAATTGATTACTACAGTGATCATTAACTGAACAAAATAAGTGAACTTGAATCAACACTTACGATACTACTATTTATACATATTCAGTTGTCAGTAAAGTTACCTACCAAGCAATTTTTGTTTGGAAAATGTTATTTATTTCTCAATTCTTGACTATTTGGGAGTGGTTTTAATAATTCTGGCATGCTGCGGGGCATACATTGTTGCCGCAGCACCAAATGTTTCTTGTACCTATTGTTTTTCACCAGCTTGGAGCTCTGCCCAGTCTGGCACAGAAGACCTAACAAGACCTATTATAGGTCAAAAGTTACAGCCTTCTGACTGATTTATCAAGCAATCTGAGACATGTATCCTCCTCGTTGTCCATGGCAGGTGATTTCAAATAAAGCAAGCAGTGTTGCCAGCCAATTTGGCCCAATTGCTCATGAACCTCAAAATGTGAACAAAGCTAGAGATTGTTGCAGGCACGACATATTTCAAGTAATAATATCGTGTTGGCCACTAGTAGTACAAGATTTTCAAAATAGCCCCTTCAAAAGTTTGTAAAGTAACACATTCTTTTTTTTAGGTTAGGGTCAGGTGGGTAATACATGCCAACCAACAGTCCACCGAACGACATCAACTTCTGGTGTAACCAGAGTACAGTCTTATTCAAAGATTTAACGGTTGGAGGGCGCTCTTACACATATTGAATGGTCACACACAGACTGACTAAAGCTATCCTGGTCCACAATATTTAAATTCTAAATGACCGTATTGGAAATTGCACTGTTTTGCGGCGAGGTTTATCCACTAACCTCGACGTTTTGAGGTCAATCATTTTTTCTTAAATTAATCATAATATACTAAGAATCTTGTGAATGAATGTTTAAGAGGGATTTTTTTAATGTCACTGAGACAGAGACTGCCATGCATAGTACTGCATGTAGCAGTTCCACAAATTGCCGGTTTGAATCCCTATGCCAATGATATGATCAGTCCTAACACCCCCTGTTTAGGGTATCTGTTTTATGTAAGACCATAAATAAAAAAAGAATTTGTTTCCTGTAGAATTTTTAAGAGGGTACATATTGGAACTATTACGTGTACTACCTGTCCATAAATTTGATATCCAAACATACATCTTTAACTACAACAAGGCATTTATAACCCCACTATATCATAAATACCACGGGGTGTGGATGATGCAAAGCAAAAAAGAAATCTATATTAACAAGCACCTAAAAGGAACAGCAAAGGTGAGAAAAGATATTGGTGTGAAAAGGTTAGGCGTTGAGGTGTGTCTTGAAAACGCTTAGAATTCTACTGAGTCGAAGGCTCATTGCTTTGGCATAGAGTTCCACCAAAACTTCTGCACATCTTGCAATTTGTGTAATGTTGCTTGCATGTGAACATTTCCATGCTTGAGAATGTTTGATTAAGAATAAAGATAAGCACAACAGAATAACTTGAATACATGAGTGTTACCGGGTATGTTTTGTCATGCACACCTTAACCCCAAGGGGGGGGGGGGGGGGGGGGGGGGGGACCCTACCCCATATATTGGCATCTAAACACTGTTTGCTTGGTCTTGGCAAGGATGATATCATGGTAATGACAAATCAAGATACTGTAAAATGGTGGTATGGTTTACTACAATATTAGCGCCCAGTTTGTTTATTGCCCATCCCTTTTGGGTGACGGGCTATGTTTAGCTCTGGTTTTCATTCCTCATTGACAGTTTCACCGTTGATACAGTAACATGTATCTCTTGTAATAGTTAGTGTTTGGTCGGTATCCAGTGACTTAGAGTACCTTTCCAACTCCCTTTGTGGCGTGGCGGCAGCGTCGGATTCAGTTCCACGCTCTCAGCTGAAGTAAAGCAGAAATCTATGGGAATACGTGGATTTCAAAAGCAACTGTAACTCTTTGTTTTTGGATTTTACAAGCAGGTGATCGACCAGCCAGCTGATACTGTAGCTGTGTGGTATACACTGAGTATAGCATTCTTGCAAGAGTGGAAATGGTATTTCAATAGATGATGGCAAACCCACACCGTGCCCCAAAACAGTGGTCTCTTAGCAAAAATGAGACTGTGAATCATTTGAAAGTGGAAGCATAAACATTCAGTACACTTTGTCCCTTGATCCTTGCCTTCCTTCTTTGTTGACGATGCCAAGTGGGAAAAAGACCAAAGCATCCCCCCTGCGTGGATTCACAAATGATGGAGATCAGGTCCCGAGGCAAAGCGCCTTACTGCCCAACAGAAAGTTGCTATACTTGAGTTAATGCTAGGCCAAAGCGCCAACTATTGCCAGTATATCTCGCAATACCATTGTGAAA
Organism: Ophioderma brevispina; assembly: GCA_023653785.1. Taxonomy (NCBI): domain Eukaryota; kingdom Metazoa; phylum Echinodermata; class Ophiuroidea; order Amphilepidida; family Ophiodermatidae; genus Ophioderma; species Ophioderma brevispina. The sequence goes on along the minus strand of JAMKCH010013238.1, from coordinate 22,834 downwards.
AACCGCACTTGCATCAATGACATTTGGCAATCAATTCGGATGCATTATGGATTCCAGTCCACCGGAGGTATTTCCTTGATTTTGCACCAATACGCCTCACTGTGATGAACCCCTGAGGATCTTTAGCGCGCATCTGGCCTGTTAAGAGAACCCTCATCTGCCAGGGTGGTGGAATTCACTCATCAATGGTCAAGCAATTACCGAAGATGAAGAGCTTACCCCCTCACTCGAGAACTTTGTTGTCCTGACATGGCTTCGTCTGATCCATTGCGACCTTGCACGCCTCGTCAAGCAACGCTACGATACGGAACTTCGGTCACGCACGCTGCTGCCAGCAAAACCAGAAATATCCCAGGCCCTCGAATCACGACTAGAGGAGGCTGACACCTCTGAAGATGCTAGAAGGCTATGCGCACGTACACACCACACCCACAATTCCCCCGCAAGAGTGCCGGCAAAAAAGCCTCACACCAGCGAGTAGTCAAGCCTACAGACCTACAAAGTCGTGTCTCTTGTGCAAGCAGGTGGGACGTGCTGATTTCAACCACTTCCTTACGAAGCCCCCCCCCCAGGGACCCACACCTGCCAGAGCAAGGGACCGCAAGTATATCGCGAGAGCTCGTCATAGTGTTCCAAAATCCTTGATGAATCAGATGACGACTCAACAAATAGACTGCGCCTTCACGACGAGGAAAATTGGATTGATTCCAAGGGTCAGAGCCATCAATGCCTAGGTCAGACTGGTATGTCTCCTTATTTGGACATCTTAGGACCATATGCGTGCGTCTCACGATTGATGGTGGAGCAACAGGAACTCATCCGCGAATCTACAGTTCGATCCTTAGGCGTCAAAATGCAAGAGCACCAGTCTGCCCACCCAGGCGATGGTCAGTCCCCTCTTGATGTGGTTGGAAAAACATCGTCAACTTCACTCGCGGACGGCACAAAATTTCATTTTCGTTGGGTCTGGTGGTTAGAAAGCTTGAGGTCCAGTAATTGGAGGAAATGCCCATTTATGAGCGAACGGGGGATGTCGCAGTTCGTCCTGCAAATCAGCAGATCAAGTTGAGTGATGGCACCATCTAGACGTATGGATCAAACAGAAGGTTCTGTAATGCACCACACCGTACGTCGAGCTTCATGTTCTGCGCGCACCATCGCACAGCATTACTGTATGAACCTGGCGAATACATGAAGTGGTCTTCCTGAAGATGTAGCAGAGTGCGCCTCCACTTTTGCTTTAGAACCACTTGTTGATGCTAGTGTTGCCAAGACCCTCGATCAGACAGCTATGGCCCTGTCCAACTCTCATTCAGAGTGTTGCTGGCAAAGTCCGCACCCCCAATAACATCAGCGAGCCACTCGTCCTTAGGCGACACGAGCAGTGTGGGCAATTCCGTGCAGTTATAATTACCTCAACCATGCACTAAGACACGACTCCATGCAGGAAATCAAAGCACTGCCACACCAAGCCTCTCCTCCCAAAAGTACCCTCTGCTAGTTTCTCTCTGGATCCAGATCACACACTGAGCCCGGACGTAAAAATCAAATCTTCGTCTCTCCCATGAAGAATTTGCCTGAAGTTTTAACCCCGAATTCCTGGATACAATGGCGCTGCCGGTCCCTTTCAAGATGTTGTTAATATGGGCCCAGACCAGCCACCACAACGCAAAAGCCGACTTCCCCAGTATGCCATGATAAACTCAGGAATGCAACACAAGTTTGATGAGTTGAAAATCTGGGGGCTTTGCACGGCCAGAAGATGTCGGTAGTGCAGTTGAGTACCTAAACCCTCATTCTGGTCAGAAGCCCAGTGGCGGTTTTCGCTTAGTTACTCATGCGCTGATGTAGCAGTACAGCAAACCCCAGCCTTCACTTATGACTGATGTGGATTCTACCTATTCGTCAGATTGCTAAGTGGACAAGTACCTTTAGCAACTGACCTCACCAGTTGCCTTTTATGTACCAGTTCCCCACTTCGCCAGTCTATGAAATACTGTGGTGTAGTACTCCAATTTCGTGGCGTCCGTGTATACACAAGATCCGCAATGGGTATGCCTGGTTTGGAAACGGCACTTGAAGAGCTAATGTGCCATGTCTCGGTGATTCTTCCTGGCGAAGGGTGTGGGTGCAAAAGCTTGTGTGATTGTTACTGGCGGTGGTGACACCATGGATGAGGTGCTGCATAATTGGAGATAGTTCTGCATTCTCTGTACAAACTGTATCTGCGTCTGTCTGCATCCCAAGACGGTATTTGTCCCAAGAGTACTGTAATCTTAGGCTGGATCTGGTCCAATGGAACTCTCAGGCCAGTCCACACCGTGTGGCTACGCTTTCCAGTTGTGCATCCCCCAGGAAAGGTCGGTGGAATGAGATCGTGCATTCAAAGTCTTGGCTCACGTAATTCCTGATTGTGCTTGACTTTTGGCCCCATTAGATGAGGTTGGTAGCAGGCCGCCAGACACAAGACAAATCACATGGTCTGTGACTCTATGCTGCCTTAAAGGACTGCTCAAGCTGCCCTAAACTCCACACGTACATCACACTTCCACAGCCCAGATGACAACTTTGGATGTTACTGATGGCTCTGTCAAGAAGTGCTCAGTATTGGTTCAACTTTGTATATAACCCGCAAATGGGGCCCCACGGTTGTTCCCTTCCACAAATCCCCCCCCCCCAATTTTTAAATTTCCCTTTGTTTTTCTCTTCTTTCCCCAACCCCCTCCCTTCCCTGTTTCTACACCCCTGTCCTCATTGTACATCCCCACTCCCCCCCCCCTACAGCCCACCCCAACATATCCCCTCCCCCTCCACAGACCCTCCCCCTCCGGGGGGGGGGGGGGGGGAGAACACCCCTTGCTGGATTCTTCAGTGCCAAGTTGTGTGGACGCCAACCACACCTGCTTACCATGGGAAGTTGAGCCTTGTCTATTTCTGCATCTTCCAGCAATTCAGTCTTTCATTATTCATTCCAAACACCATGCTTGTATACTTACTGAGAGTAAGGCAATTGTGCAGGCCTTTGAGAAGCTTTGCCGTGGAGAATTTTCGCCAGTCCTCGGGTGTCCACATTTTCTGTCCACAGTTAAGCCGTTATGCAGTGACAGTTCGTCATGTCTCTGATCAGCCAACCATTCCATCTGATTTCGCCAGCGCAATGCTCCTGAATGCCCAGACCCAACCTGCAAGATTTGCAGCTTTGTTAAACATGAAGAGGAGTTACCGTCCTACGAATTTCTGCTCAAGACGTATCTCAGGCAATGCTAGCTTCCGTTCACCAGCAGAATTGCTTGGTTCATTCAGTTGGAAATGTTCTGACTTACATAGAACCCATGCTCACTTGGTCCAGGACACGGCCAATCAAAGAAGACCACTAATGTCAAAGATGTTTTTTTCGAAACGATACCTACAAGTTGCTTCCATTGCCAAGGACGGTCTGTTGGTCGTCCGCCGTGGACAGCCACTTCCCCAAACCGCGAGTGGATTATTGCACTCCTCACCAAGTTTGAATGGCCCTCCTACTGCCCTGAACATTCAGTTAACAAATCCCAGTCGTCACAAGCAAGTTATGACCGCCGATTGTTCTATGCTTTGGACATGGACAAGTCTATTGAAGCAGGTGACGTCCAGCTGTCATCACTGTGCATACCTTCGCAACACTCCACACACTCTCATCAACAGTCAACAGGAGATAGCCTCCTTGAGCTGTGGCATTCATTTTCAGCAGATGTCCTCAGCGTAACCGCCAGTTGATACTTATTCTGCGGGAAAACACCCGCCATTCACCACGTCGTGCCTTGTGGATAACGAACAGCATGCAACGCTTTGTGATGCCTTGACCGCATCTGCATAGAAATGCGTCCAATGGATGGGCCACCGGTGTCATCATACTGATCCCACACCTGGTTCTCACGCCGGTCGCGATGAGCTCCTCAGCAATATCGCATTAGCATGGAGGGTGACGCGTCAAGAATGTAAACAAGAATTCCAATAACAGAGAAGGCAGTTCGCGAATTAGAGGATGAATGTTACGCCAGGACCCACTGGGCGGCCCTATCACTCTCACGCTCTCACTTGCCACAGCATGTCTAAATTCTCGCATTGTCCGCGGTCTCTCGTCACGTGAGACGTGGTCTCAACGGGATCAATTCACAACCAGCAAATACCTTTCTCTGCCCACCAGATGATCCAGTCCCAACATAGATGCGATCAGCAAACAACCCCATAGTGAAAGTCAAAGGCACCCTTGAGGATCAGTTGCCCCCACCACTCAAGTGGAAGCGGTGACCTAATGTACCTGTATTCAGACCGCGACAAATCACGTGCCAGGAACAGATATTTGGTCACTTCCGTCGAGGACATGTGGTGTAATGTTCGCAAGTTGTTGGATCTCAGGTGGAAAACTCGTGATGTATCAAAAAGTCAGAATGCTATAAGGTCCCACGTCACTTTGAGCACAACACAATCATCTGTTTGGAGCATCACCAGCATCAGTTGACACAACAGTGAGGACATCTATGTTGAGCCCATGACAAAGCCCCCGACTCCACCGCATATTCCATCTGAACTATCTTTACCAGCCAGTTCTACAAAGATCTCCCAGTTACTAGCACTACCCAGAACCAGAAGCAGCAGCTGGAGCTCAGTCAACGGTTAGGAGCTAGTACTCTTGATCCTGTCTGCAGCCCATGAATAGTGGAATAGTGAGACAGCACCCCATAGCTTGCCAAAAGACGTTCTGGACGTCAGCGTAAACTTCCTAAGCACCTTGATGATTTTGCTTTGGATTAGTTGTGTTCCAGAGAAGCTTGATTTATTAATTAAAAGGCTGATTCAGAGATTTCGAAATATAATGTTGGTGTTAGTATTTAACAATAGTCATCTAATAACTCAAGATTAGTTACCTAAAATGCTTAATTCAAAGTGAGATGAATCGGATTTTTCGTTTTCCTGCAGTAAACATTTATGCACTGTATGACAGTGCCATAGGATACAGTGTATAACAAAATTTCGGATCCGGAATTTTATGACAAAGTTGTGATTTCTATATGAAAGATTCGATTTGAGCTAGTTATTTAACACAGTGATTCGTGTAGGGGACAAGGCATTAAGTATAAAAAAAAAGACGATTTGTTTGAAAAATGAGTGGCCCTCATCTGGAAATCTCTGAGTCAGCCTTTACGGGGGCAGAAGAATCCCCAAAAAGGCTGGAGGGTAGTCTACCCCGTGAAGGCCTTAAGTTTTTGATAACCTTTGGTCCTTTGAACTGGACTAGCGTACTTTTGCCATCATTTTGTGACTTTGAGCAGTGGACTCCTAGTGTTTTTGGAGTGACAGGTATTAAATTGAGCACGATTTGGTGATTCCACATGGTGGAAATTCACCAATCCTCTTGAATTTCCACATGTGGAAATACACCGGTAGCTTAGTGTATTTACACATGTGGATATTCACCGAAAAATGTGTATCTCCGCATTTTGGTAAATTCACCGGTCAGCTTGTATTTCCGCATGTGGTTATTCACCAAAAAAATGTATATCTCCGCACGTTGGTTATATTCACAGATCTTGTGAATTTCACATGTGATATCACCGAAAAATGTGTATCTCCGCACATTGGTATATTCACAGATCTCCGCGAATTTCCACATGTTAAGATTCACTCGAAAAATGTGTATTTCCGCACGGTGGTATATTCAGCGGTCCTTGTGAATTTCAAATGGGGAGTTCACCGAAAAAAATGTGTATTCTACGCCACATGGTAGATTCAAAGATCCCCGTTCATTTCCAATGTAGATATTCACCGAAAAATGTGTATCTCCGCATATTGGATTGTTTTATAAAAAGTAGTTCAGTTGGCCAATCAAGCCCCCGCACTGTAAAATTATCGTAATGAACTTCGTGATAAAGCCATTCAAAAAAACCACAAACCGACTTCTTGTAATTAAACTCAATTAAAATGACAGGCTCAATATGAGGTATTTATTAAACCAAACACTCACAATCTCCCTTATTGACATGAGTGATCACAAGAACCCAACTAATTCCCACAACAAAAGATGGGTACCGGACTCATCATTGCCAGACAACATATTCGATGATCTTCATACAATGGCGACCATTACAAGGTCAATCACACTAATCGTGCTCACGTTTCACGATTTACCTGTCATTCAAATATTTTTCCAAACTATCTAAGCTACTAATTGGCTGCTTTCAGAATAAGCGAAATGGTGTGAAAAAAAATGTAAAAAAAAAAATTAAAAGTTAAAAAATTAAAAATAGCCTTGCATTCTAAATATTCTCATATCCGACCAAAGCTACAATAGTTCAGTTTATCTGAGATTTATTCACGATCCTGTTAATTTCCACATGTTGGATATCCCCGAAAAGTGTGTATCTCCGCATGTTGGTATATTCATCTTCCGTGCATTTCCATGCGGATATCCACCGAAAAATGTGTATCTCCACAATCTTGGATTATTCACCGATCCCCGTGAATTTCAATGTGTGATATTCACAAAAAATGTAATATCCGAATTTTTGGTAATTTATCGACTCCCGTTATTTCAAAGAATAATGAGAGGTCCACCCAGATGTGTTTCTTAGTCCGGTTACTTAACATGAAAGCACAATTTTTAACGCATACGCGTAAAGTTCCGGAATTGTAAGCAGTTGTTTTCGCTGATTTTGATATGCAAAGTCTATATAATATATTGGACGTAGTTCGAAAAGTAGCGCAGAAACACCCCAATATTTTGGTATCAAAAATTTAGCTTATTCCGCTTGGATGTTATTTTTTTGTCGAAAAGGCTTCCAAGTTCATGCACGTGTTTCGATATTTGCGATAATTCAAAGCAATGTGGTTCCATACTTCAAATATCGTCAGAACCCATTACGAGGCATGTGCCTACCGCCCTATTTTTCCATCAAAATCACTTTCGTGTCTCAAGTTTGCTCATAGATTCGTAATCTACACACTCTCAGCTAATTTTACACAAATTTAATTTTTCAATCAATAAATAATAATCTAGATATAACATGATAAAGGCACACAGGTCTATGGAATATTACTGTCAGTGAAAGGATCCCACACTTTCACTGGAAACATTTAGAGGTCTGCTACCTTGGAACATAAATGATAATTTCATTGTTTAAATTTTCTGATTTTATCATAAAGATCATAATTTTGTGATTAAACTACAGAAAAATCACTCGATTTGGTCTCAAACTTTTTGAGTTATGACATTTTGTGACGGCTACCGTCACCTGAGAATGCGCCCAGCATCGTCTTTTTATACGCCCCTAACTATACGACTTGCTGATTTTTTTTCCGAACTATCTTTTTCACACAGCTTCAAATACAAACACCAAAAGTACAAATAAAAAAGCTCTGTCTACCCTTCCCCCTCTCCCTCCCCCGACCCCCTCCCCTCTGACACCTGTCACAAACCGTTGTGATTTTCTGAAATTTACATTCGATTAAGGATCTTTTGGGGAGTTCAGAAAGAAATAGATCAAATTTTTAACAATTGTACAAAAAAAAGATCATTTTTTTCTGGCTGCATTTGCATTCTGCATCTCTTTCTAAATCTGAGCACAAGATGTTGAGGAGATTGTGATTAGAGCATAAATTAAAGTAGCCAGTTTCGAGTATTTTGTCTTGGGAATTGGGTAAAAAATTGAATCTGGCTTAACACCTTGCTTATATTTCCTAAAACCCCATTACACCACATACAAACGGCCAGAAAAACTTGATTCCTAAAACTGATGCACACTAAGTGCGTGCCGCCAAATGATGAATTTTCAAGGATGATAAGCCACTATCAACCAAACCATGCCAATTAGATCCAATTCAAGTCCTGCCATCTCGACACCATTGATCTGAATTTAATCCAGCTCTTAAGTTAGTTGTTTGTACAGGTAGTAAAATTAGCCGATTTAAACTTTACTTACCTATCTCTGATATTTCTATGATACATGGATAATTATATCATTTTTAATAGCTGATTTGGAACTCTCCTTGTTGGCCATTGGGATCATACGGACCCTCACGTTTTTTTTCACTGATATTTCATTTTAATCAACTGATTTATTCTAAAGGAATAAATATAGGAAAATACAATTGAACGGGGTCGGTGGAATATACCAACATGCGGAGATAAGCAGTAATTCGGTGAATAGCCACATGTGGATTGAACGGGGATCGGGGAATATACCAACATGCGGAGATACACAATTTTTCGGTGAATATCCACATGTGGAAATTTACGCGCGAGATCTGTGAATATACCAAGTGCGGAAGATACACATTTTTCGGGAAATATCCACATGAAATACACGAATTATTAGCGAATATCACATGCGGAAATACACATTTTTCGGTGAATATTCCACATGTGGAAATACACAAATTTTAGGCGAATATCCACATGTGGAAAATCACATTTGTCGGTGAATATCCACATATGGAAATTCAAGGAGATCTGTGATATAAACCAACGTGCGGAGATACACAAACATTTTTTCGGTGAATAGCCCATGGGACAATACACATTTTTAGCGAATATCCACATGGTAAATACAAGCGGATTGGTTAATCTCCACATGTAAAAGGGGAACGGATATGTATATTTCCACAATAAGAAATGTGGATATACACATTTTTCGGTGAATATCCACATGTGAAATAAACATCGGTGTTTTCCATGTGGGAAATTCAGAGGATTGGTGTATTTTCCACATGTTCTCAAAACAATAGTTCATATATGAGCCATAGACTCTATATTTTATCTTCCTTTTCTCTTCTTTTCTTCCACCTTTTTGAAGGGAAAAAGTGGTTACCCAGTTTTGTGTTATTGTGCCCATCCCTGTTGGGTGACGGTAATGTTTTTAGCTCTGGTTCATTCATCATTGCAGTTTCAACGTTGAGACAGTAAACAGTATCCTCTTGAAATAAGTTGTGTTTGGTTCGTTATCCAGTGACTAGAGTTTTCCAACTCCTATGTGGCGTAGAGCACTATTTTGATGGTTACTCAAAGGGGGCTACTCTGTTATGTCATGTAATGAGGGCCAATCAAGATAGATGTACCAGAAGCTGCAAAATGTAGGGGACAAGCTTGTTAATTCATTGTTGGGGTATGGGATACGGTTCAAAATACATGGAGATGTAGAGGAGAATGGATACTTTGGGGGGGGTACATTCAAAATTGTAAGGTTAGGGTACACTGCTTAAAGGGAGTAGCAGCGATTTGCTAATCTGAAACATCGAAAAAAGTCATCAAAATTCATATTTTTGTATTTTTGTTACTGGAAGGAAAAGCAAACATAGCCTGCAAGTGGTTGGCTTGAAATCTGTGTATTAAAGACAAGGCAGTACTTTATCTGATTCTTTAATTTCTATACGTGCGTATCAAAATTCCGGCTTGGATTAAAAAGCCTTTCTCTTTGAATATCCCACTCAGATTTTAAGCGTGATATTGTGGACCACGATCAATACAGTTTGACCTCAAACACAAACATTATTGATCTTGTTTCATTCTGTGCTAGTGTAACCACAATCAGCTGTTAATTGTAGATTTTGAGACATCATCGCTGTATTTCTATTTGCAGGAGACGGTATGACAAATTTCCTCAATACTTCATTTTTTCACCATATTTTTAATTTCCCTTTCTTTTTTGGTGTTTTTAATTTATATGTAATTGTACACACTTATCCCTGATTTATAAGTTAAAACAAATGCATTTCACATTTTTGGATTCTCTCGCAATCTCCTGCTAAATCCCTTAACTGACCAAGAAAATAGGTCTTTATATAGCTTTGAAGATAAACTCTCTAAATAAAAATACAGCATTCACAGAATGCATGTGTCATCTGCTGTTGCATTATTTGATGGGAACAGGGTCACATGGCATTCACTAGCATGTGGGACACTATACCCAATGACCATTGTATCTAAGCGTCATGAAAATTGATCAATACATGTGGATACACCAAGCAATTTATAGTTTTGATATTTTTTTGGGCCACAAAGGTCACATGAGGCCACCAAAATGTGGGACACTACCCAAGGACATTCCAAGTGTCACGGAAATCGATTGAAATATGTGGATACATCAAGCATTTGAAGTTCACCATTCATAATGAAAAAGTGGGAAATTCCCAATTCACTCCAAAAAAAGTTGGCAGTCTTAGCTCTAAGTAACCAATCAAAATAGACCTTCTATATATACACCTGTAAGTGTCTACATTTGTTTGGCTGGATAACGTCTAAATGCTATGAATTTCCAGTCAAATCACTGGTATTGCACAGGGGGTATCCGGTGAATATTCAACCCCTTACAGTATGCTAGAACATTCACCCCCATTGGGCTTGTCAACTCTACATCTGGCAACACCTTGCAAGGTGAAGGCAGCAAAATGCTTGGGTGGAGGATCCCTAATTATTGTTGACGTAGCCCAGAAATCTATATGACCAAAGGATTATTTCCGTGAGAAGATGGGATTTCGCTAAATTGACCATAAGATATTGCATATGATCCACAAATACCCACCCAATTGCAATCTTCTTTTTTCCCTCTGGATGGCAGTGACAATCATACGATCAGAATACATAACATTAAACGGTGTGCATTTGAAAATTAATTACGTCAGCAAGCACCCGAGGGGGGTTCCAACATGCCATTTATCAAAACGGGCCATGCAATCGACCACTCATAAAAACGTGCTACAATTGCTTGTTGATCGGGTTGAATTTCCGGTTTTCGAGTAGAATACTGCGGATTACATCTTACCATAGATTACAATTTTATGTCAGGTTTTGTTCTAACATGTTAAATCTATGACAGCATTAAGATTTATGATTTGCTGCCTCGTCTGAATATTTTATATACCCAGGTTAAAGCCTGCCCCTATTTTGCCTACACCCACGTAGTGCAATGTTTATCATTGCGGATGAGCCCCAAGTCCTCCCTTTAAACCAGTAAATCCCATTCATCATTCATTATATACCAGTGCAGATGAGAGATTGGTGCACCACATTTTAATCTGTGTAAACGTTTTAAAACATTAAAGAGACACTGGCACATTTGAAAAATAGTGCCCCTCAAGATTTTTCAAAATTGATATTTTTTGCATGGTTGTAAAGCTTGGTCATACTTTAAGCCCTCGCCGAAATGATTAAGACCAGATCAGCTCCCTTATGGGTAAAACAGAACAATGTTAAAACTATTCATAACGCGCAATATTTATTCAGCAACGATGAAATGTATTTAAAAAAAACAATAAAAACATGCTGATTGATTCCCACATACACGCATCAGAATAACAAAGATCAATAATGTTTGTGTTTGATCGTGGTCACAATATCACGCTTAAAAAATCGTACCGGGTGTCCACAGCGGTATATGTTCATCCGCTGGGGACACCGGGACGGACTAACTGTGAAATAATTCAATATGTGCAGACACACAAATAAAAATGCACCAATGATATTACAATCATGTTCTTTTCTTAATACTTACACGATTCTGAAAAGACGATAGTTTGAATCAAAAGTTGCTATCAACTTTCAAAATTTGCAAACTGATATCCCCTTTTATACCTTGAATGACCTTCAAAATTTCATCACTGAATATTGACCGCCCCACCAAGTTTCATCACATCCGACCGCATGTTTAGGATTTGACCTTGAATGCCCCACATGACCTTGAAAGACCTTCAAAATTTTTGGCACTTGAATGTTTTAACACACTCCCCAGTTTCATCATCCTACCACATTTGGTTTAAAAAATTTTAAAGCATCATCATCCTACCACAATTGTTTTAAAAGGTTTAAACCATTTTTTGGCCACATTTGACCTTTGACCCCCATTGTACATGACCATCTCCGAACTCAGATTCCCCTGCCTACTTCAGCGAAATATATATGCAAGATGTACACCATACGTGCTTAGACAAAAGAATATCGTGTTTGACAAGGTGTTAGACAATTTAACCCTATTTCTACCATATTTTTGACCGTCATTTGACCTTTGTCCCATGGCACATGACCCAATTCGGATCACACCCAGCGCGTACTCAAGATACAACTTATGTTGGGAAGATGGACACCCCACACTTGCTTAGTTCCAAAGATATCACATGGGACACACACAGACGGGACGGGGAGCATTTTCTATAGTCCCCCCCCTTCGCCAACAAAAGTGTCGTGGGAACCAAAAATAAGAGAACAGGGTGGTTTGAAAGTGGCATTTTTGAGAATGTACATCTGTCCACAACATTCATTCTGATCTTTTGTCATCTAATAAATTATAATTTTAAATCACCCTGGACAACTTTAAATCATTGATGATTCGGTTTAGATGGTAGAGGGGATTAATGAATTTCTTCTGCCTGTGAACACATCCATTTAACCATCATCCAGAAATCCATATGCCTGTGGAGGTGACTCAATATGAAATGTATATGGGTGTGGCTGTCGCTTCATCCCCAGGGCATTCAGTGACAGAGGCTTAAAAAAAATAGGGCTCTTTTGGGGGTGAAGACATCCAAAATGCCCCAAAATAGGGGTTTTTCGGGTGACACTTTGGCAAAATTTTCTCCAAAATGGGTCTTTCTAGAAATTTTTTGTGGGCTGTGTATGCAGTGTCTAATCCCCTCGCCCTTTTCACAAATCGGCCTGGTTTCAATCCCTCGTGGAGCCTTTGTCTTATGTGAATTTTGGTTGCCGATCCATACCTGTCTTCGCAGGTTTTCTCAGAGAACTTTGGTTTCCTCCTGCATCTAAAATCGGACTCCTTCCGTATGCTTCCTTGTCGTCTTGGATTTACTCGTTGTGTTGTCAGCAGCCTAGGCGCTTCACAGCCAGTGCCCCGAGCACTTTGGATGTATCTGCGCGATATAGAAATTATTATTATTAATTATTATTAATATAAGGGGGTTTTGGGGTGAACATTCACATGTTTCCCCCAAAATAGGGGTCTTTGGGTGAAAGTGGTAAAATGTTCAAATGTTCAAAATGTCAACCAAAGTTGGTAGAATAGTGTGATTGGTCAACATTAATAGCATTATGATACTATAGATGATAATTAAAAATATATGCGTGTGCTCTAAAAGAACCATGTATCATTGGCATAATAGGCTGGGCCATTGACTTTTGAATTTCACTCTAAGCCACATACCACATATTAAATTTGTGGTTCATATTCAACCGTAGCGCTCAACTCTGACTCCAATATGACAGTGGGAAGTCCATAGATTAAAGAGATCGTACTTCAAACTCTACAGTAATGAAAAATAAATGAGTAATAAAGTAGATGCATACTGAAAGAACACAAGTGTGGCATATGGACTGCGGGCAGATTGTCTCCCTATGACGCGCCATTTTGAAGCAGAACAATGACGCCACACTAGATATTCTCTGCTCTCCACCACCGGACTTGTCATGAAATAGCATATGCTTTACTTAAAGAATCTAATCGTCTATCTCGTTTTTCAAGGTGCTTCAGAAATTAAAATATTAATCATGTTTGAAAATGAATCTATTATAACCTACAGTACTTCCGCCCCCCCCTTTTGTTGGACACATTTTGGATGTCTTCAATTGTGTGAAATATCCCAAGTAGAAATTAAAACTTATTTTGACCTGCTAGCTGGCGTGAGGTCCACTGCCATCCATTCATTTTGCACCTGCATTCTTTTTGAAAAGCAAATAGTAATTATACGAGTACAAGCCAACATACCATTGGCTTTTGTTGGTTTTCTTCTTGACATGCCATAGGTGCAGATGAACATCACTGTCATTATTGATTGTGCACCCTGAATGAGTTTTTGAACAGTGCGAAAAGCATAATAGTCAGTAACTATACAATACAAGCCCACATACCATTTGCTTTTGTTATTTTCTATTGACATACCAAAGGTCAAGGTGACATCACTGCACTATTCATTGGTGCTCTGTCAGGCTTTTAACCGGTGTTCAAAAGCAAAGATCAGTAACTATGCAATGCAAGCCAACAGACCACTGGCTTATGTTGCTTTCTATAGACTTCCAGAGGAGTAACAACCTGTCATCATTCATTGTGCACCTGGCATACTTTCTGGCAGATATTCTAAAGTAAATATTAACTATAAATAACAATCCACAAACACTGCTTTTGTTGTTTTCTATAGGACATCCACGGTGCAAGGATGATATCACAGGGGTCATTGTTGATTGTGCACAGGGGTGTCAGTATTCATTGTGTCACCTCTCATCTTTTGGTAGATGTTGAAAAGCTAATAGTCACTATACTATTAGTTTATGAGGTGGAAGCCGAGATATGGTATGGGAAATACCATACGTGAACGTGTCATACTGGGTGAAGCCGACGCTGAACCCAGTATGGCACCGGCGCTGGTCATTTCCAAATACCCTGTCAACGCTGAACCTCATACGAATTTATCATACCACTAAAATGAATTATTTAATGAGAAGGAGATCTTTGTGTTTTTCTGCTTTTTTAACACTTTTATTTGTAAGAAAGCTCAATTCACATGTACTCCCCCATTCCAATAATGGTTTATTCCGAGTATTGTACCCTCGGATATGTGGTCTCGACCTCATATTTTTTCTGTATTAATGCTATAAGCGCGTACGGTACCAGTTCATTGGCATAATACGGGAACTACGAGGAATGCGGCTGCCTTTGTATGTTTTTTCCTTAAAACTTAACTTATTGTAATGATAAGATACTATACAAGCCAACATACCAATGGCTTTTGTTGTTTTCTATAGACCATGCCACCTGAGGGTGCGGATGAACATCACAAATTAATCAGTGTGCACCTACCATGCCTACTAGCAGATATTTCAAAGGCAAATAGTCCCAGTACCTATACAATTCGCCAACATACCATTGGCTTTTTGTTGCTTTCTATCATGTCACTGCCACTATTCACTGTGCAAAATTAGCATACTTTTTTTGGCAAGTGGTTCAAAGCCAAGGGGGGAAACCATTCAAAACCAGTCGGTCCTTGCGGGGCGCTGACATTTTGAATATTGCACGGAAAAGAATTATCATAATTATGGGTGCTATGTATACACACGAATGTCAATTCGATACAAAAAATCCGCCAAACTATAGTTTTTGGATGTTGGGTGCTATTGGTTGTTAAATTTTTTGTCCTACCCATGGACCACACGACGACTGTAAATGACACATCAGTCGTCTTGATTTAAATAAACCGCCTCAACTAATCCATCTTTGTTCACCTAATCGCGGCAATTTAAGTGTTTGCATTATGAGACCAAAGAGTACTGAGCAACATGATTCCAGTGCCTATTATTACAAAGCTCTGGCCCCGCTCTAACACTACATGAATTTTGTATCAACTACCGATTAGTGTAATGCACACGGCACCCACAGTAATGTGGAAGAAGCGGAAACGAGCACATTGCTTCTATTGGTTGGTACTCTCTGGTTTTCTATTGTGGTCGGCAAAACATGCGAGGACGTTGCATTTCTAAGATTACTCAACGTTTTGGGGGGGGGGCACCTCTCTATCTATATAGAACCTCTTTGTCAAAAGCAAATAGTCATAACTAAAAATCCAACATACCCTTTATGGCTTTTGTCTTCTATAGACATGCCCACAGGTGAGGATGAAATCACTTGCCACTATTCACTTGCACCTTTGCAAGATGATATCACTGGGGTCATTGTTGATTGTGCAAAGGTGCAGTAGACAGCAATAGCATGCCATTATCACATGCACCTGTTCATCTTTCTGACAGAAAGCAACAATACAAGCCACATACCATTGGCTTTTGTTTTTCTACTGACATACCACAGGTTGCAGGATGACACCACTACCTACTTAATTCTTGTGCCCTGTCATTTTTTTGGCAGATGTTTCAACGTCAAATGGCAACTAACAATACAGGCCAATTACCACTGTTTTTT
The DNA here is from genome assembly GCA_023653785.1 of Ophioderma brevispina. Classification (NCBI taxonomy): domain Eukaryota; kingdom Metazoa; phylum Echinodermata; class Ophiuroidea; order Amphilepidida; family Ophiodermatidae; genus Ophioderma; species Ophioderma brevispina. Next base: position 6,890 of record JAMKCH010013238.1, on the reverse strand, counting down.
TGTTGCTTTCTATGGCAATACCACAGGTCAGGATGATATCAAGAGGTTAATTGTTGATTGTGCCCAGGTGGAAGTATGAATAACTGTCATATTCATTGTGCCCATTCACGCTTCTGGCATATGTTGAAAAGCAAAGAGTAATTTAAACTAATACAAGCCAACATAACTACGATCTTTTTGTTTTGTTTTCTCTTGATTCCACAGGTGCAGGATGACATGGCTGTAATTATATTCATTGTGCACCTGGCATGCTTTTTTTTGGCAGGTGTTTCAAAAGCAAATAGTCAGTAACTATACAATACAAGGCCACATACCATTGGCTTTTGTTGTTTTCTATAGACATACCACCCCATAACATGCCCACTGGGCCCCAGCTATACCAGACTGGGCAACTCAACGGCCCAGCACGGGTGCCCAAGAGGGACCAGTTCCATTTTTGGTCCGTCAGGGCCTTTAAGGGCCCACTGGGATACTAAATTGGTCTAGGAGGGGACCCACATGGGCCTTTAATTGGGTCCCAATTGGGTTCCCATTAGAAACCCCAAGCATGTTAACGGCTAATTATAACTGCTTTATTAAAGAACAAAGAGTTCTAGTATCAGTTGGATATTGTTTTTAATTCCAACTATTCAATAGGCATCACTTGCATCTCAGACTCACATGGCTCCAAATATGTTAAATACTTTACCTTTGGTTGGATTCCGAACCGGGGGACCTCATATCTTAAGTCCTCATGCTCTATCCAGTCGTACCACTTGTATCTTACTGACAAATGGGGCTCAATTAGATTATTTAGCAGGGATTGGGGGGTTTGGAGGGTTTAAAATGATTAACTTGTACGTTATGGCCTTCATATCGACAGGGAAGAAGTTTATTACCTTTAATAAAGTTGATAATTTATATTGATCAAAGAGAATGGAAATAAACATTGGAACCCACACTGGGCTCAACTCTGGCACCACCTAAGCGCCAGAAAAGCGTCACACTGAGGAGTTACTAAATGTAAGAGCCCTGGAAATGCCCATCCTTGCATCTGAGTAAAATAACTCAGCCGGCCAATTGAAAACCTACCATGGCCCCAATTTATATGAAACCCACTTAAAGCCCAAGTTAAGAAACTCATCATTGACTCATTGAAAACCTACAATGGCCCCATTTAGAAACCCCCATAAAGCCCAAGTAAAAGCCTATCGTTACCCAAATTGAACAACTACACATGGCCCCTTAAGTAAAAGCCCATTTAATTCCCATGCCCACGTAAACCCATGTAACCCACGTGAAAACCCACATGGGCCCCAACTTGACCATTTAACTTGGGAAAACCAATGATGGAGTGTAGCCAAGATTAATCCCTCCCACACACCCAACAAAACAAAACAAATTGGGTACCACAATAAACAACTATAAGCCCAATTAAACACCCATAATGGGTTTGCCTACATGGGGACCCATCAGGATAGCCTACATGATACCCATCACGGTCCACCATGCCCCATACAAAACCCACATGGCCCCATGAAAGGCATAAACCCATCATGGGTTAACCATTTACAACCCACATGGGCCACCCATAGGAATAGCCCACATAAACCCCATGCCCACTATAGCCCAGCTTACCCACACAAACACCCACATGGGCCCCGCAACGGCCATTGGAGGGGAGTGCAGGATGATATCACTGGTCATTGTTGATTGTGCACAGTTGCCAGTATGAACATCAACTGTCATTCCTTGTGGCACTTGACTGCCCCCTGTCAAGCTTTCAAGCAAACGTGGAGTCACTAACTATACTATACAAGCCAACATTTCATGTCTTTATGTTATTTTCTATAGACATGCCACCAACGAGGTTCATATAGATAGAGAGGCAAAACGTTACGTAACTAGAAATTCACCGTCTCGCATGTTTTGCCGAACCACAAAAAAACATAGAGTACAACAATAGAAAGCAATGGCTGCCCTTCCGCTTCTTCCAACTACTGTGGGTGCCGCTTTGCATATGATACACTAATCGGTAGTGATACACAACTAATATGTGTTAGAGTGGCTGAGGTGTAATAAAGTGTACCTGGATCATTGTGCTCAGATACTCTTTTTTCTCATAATGCATGCTCGCTTAGGGAAAGAATGTATGCATTGAGGCGGTTATTTTAAATCAGACTAACTGATGTGTCATTTCCATTCGTTGTATGGCCATGGGTAAGGACCATTTAACCACCCAATAGCCACCCAATAGCACCCAACGTCCAACCACTGATATTTTTGGGCAATTGTTTGTATCGAATGCATTAGTGTGTATACAAGCACCAAACTAATAATTATTCGTGCATATTCCAAATGTCAGCGCCCAGCACGTACGACTGGTTTTTAACGTGGGTTTCACCCTTGCATGCCACAGTTGAAAAGTGGATTAATACTCTCTTAAAAATGAAAAGTGAAAATCACTCTGAATTTCGCAGTTAATTTTAAATAACTCTAATCGAGTGGATTTTAGCTCTAAAGCCGAGAATGCAACCCGACACCGTCCCCCCCCCCCCCCCCCCCCCAAAAAAAAAAAAACCTCGCGGTTAACAGCTCACTCCTGTCCGAGGGCTCCAAATGCCACATCCTTCTTCGAGTGAAGCCCACTCTGAACTCTTAATCGACCGTGTTTTAGCTCTAAAAGAGTGAGAAAATGCTCACCTTTTTTCGGAGTGAACTATAGCCAATCAGACACGCCGCAAATCGCGTGATTATTTCGAAACAACATGGCGGAACGAGTTAGTGAGAACCGTCAGCACACGGTTGCCCAGTTGAAATTAGTGAAGAAATCATAGATATCTCACGGGTGAGTATATTGTCTGTTGTCGGTCACAGTCATAGCTTTACAGACAAGTGTGAGAAGCATTTAAATGTTATTTACGGTATATACTCGTACATTACGGTTAGTCTGCGCCAGGCTCCGGCCCGGCCTAGGTTTACACATGTACGAAACTCAACAATCATGCATGTCACGGGCATGCATACGTGATCAGACACGTCATGCATGCCACAATCATGCGGTCTCACTGAATCTGCAATGATGCGCCACATATTAATTCCATGTCACGATGCTATGAATTATGACCTTACATACAATATACTCACCAAACACAAATCAAATAAGAATCACAACAACTCTATAAGAGTGACTAGTTTTCCCTCTAAAAGGAGTTTTCAAGTTCACTCTTTCTTTCTTTGTTCATCTTTATTTGAGTGGATCTCACTCTAAAGATGCGTCACTCAGCTGGCTCTTTTTTTGAGTGAGATTTCACTCTTTTGAGCGGTTTTTCACTCTTTCGTTTTAAGATATACCTCAGCTGTATACATCATCACAGGTAATACCGCGGTGAATGTTAGCAAAAATTTGTTGCAGTTCTAATACTAAGTTTATTTCCAAATATTGAAAGCGCCTGTAGCATTGGGTTTTTTGTCAGATCAAAATGAAGAATTCTCTTGGATAGACTCCCTCTTCAACAATTTTGTCCATACCCTAGTAATAATGAAACTAACATTTGGATTACCGAAATCAAAAGCAAAATCAAACCCTAGCAGCTGATTTATCACCCAATAATTGCATTGCAATGTGGAGAAAAACCTAGTTACTGATGAAGTAGGCGACCTTCCGCATTACGCTCCACATTTAAAAAAAACTGTCACCGTCTCAATAAGTAAATGCAATATTCAAACAGACAGTAAAAGTAGTTATGCAACCATCTCCATTTAGTGACGTAGAAGTTTTAAGGTAAGAAACCATATATTCTTGAAAATCTCAATAAACACAACAATTTATTATGGTGTGCTTCAACCTTTCTATATATAGCTTTAAGCCCGTCAGCAGTAAATGTGCCCTGTTAAGAGCAAATCATTTGTATTCCTGACCGCATCTGTTTTATACTGTGTTCGCTACTTTTCAATACAATCACAATTTTTCACCAGTCCTTTTGATAGCTTACCAAATCACTACTCTGGTTTATCCTAACAAACTAATCCATTATTACTAGGCTACCCAGAGATGAATTGTCATATTTAATAAGAACTAAACCGAATTGTTTTGCAATAACAAGATTCCATTCCACACTTTCCAAACCTACAATTTAATGAAAGGATAAATCAGTACCCTACTTGTAAAATGTTTGTATGCAATTTAATTTTTGCTTCTGATGGCAGGCCGATTAGCCGTTTTTTGAGTTGGCAGCATGTCGCTTATCATTCATATCAATTTTATCTTTAATAAGCAAGATAAACAACATTGATAAAAAATTATCCGGCATTCATATGCCTTGCAAGGCTTTATTGATTACTAACATTGTAAGTATTTTTTTTCCAAGCTGTATTTTGCCCCAGAAGCAAATGAAATTGAATATACCCTACTGTCATCCAAGTCCTTAGTCAATTTACACTTTTTTTTTTTTTTTTTTTTTTTTTTTTTTTTTTTTTTTTTTTTAATTACTTGTTTAAATTAATTTTCAGTCCGCCCCCTGAGGAATGGGATATAAACATTGAAGCAAGTAGATTGTCTCGCTGAAAGAGAACTCCAGCAAAATTGATTTCTTGTTATCTGGTTACAATCTTTTTTATAACATGCTATTTTGGGATTACATATTATTTACAGCACCTGACTAGAAAGCAGGGAGAGGTTGTGCAGTTATATGTGTAATGCTTTTTAGTAAAGTTTACTGAAGAAGTCCGAATTTTTTATTCAGCATGCTGCATCAGGGATGAAAATGACTAAAAACTACATGTGATCTTATAGATTTTCTTGTAAGATGCTTCAGTGTATAATAGCAAGTGACATATTCATCTTGCACATTTCACCTCGGCTTCACATTATCTCCTCAGCTTTACATTAAACAGAGAAATTATCTCTCTCAAAAACTCTGAATTTGCAACCATGAATCTCCATTTATTTGAAATGGAAGGTTAGCCTCTTATAATCTTAATATAGGAAGAGAGAGATTTTTTATGATGGGCTATCTTTTAGCATGATTAGCTACAGACACCCATTTTAACACTTTATTAGTAATTATGAAATTGCATATATGTAAAGTCGTTAGCAGTCTTGAATTGTTTAGCCATTAAAATACCTCATTTAAACTAATTCAATATGCCTCGAGAATGAAAATATTAACATAAAAAGCTGGCAGATCTCTCTATCTTGCTGAAACATGTTTTTAGCTCTCCAAATGGATGAAATATCAAAATGAAACTTTATGAGTATGTGTTCAAGGATCATCAATTCCACATGAAAAAAAGGCCAAAAATATATTCTGTGAGTTTTGGGGGCCCCAAAATAGGGGTTTTATGCGGTTTGTTTTGAATAATACAAGATTGGAAACAATTAACACTTTTTAAATCCCCCCTTAAAAAGTTTCCCGATGTTCTGGGGAAAGAAAAGGCACTTTTGACAAAATCCCCCATCCCCCCCCCCCAAAAAAAATCCTTGGTTACAGGTATGTCAACACTCCAACATGCAATATGATATGGGATCAAACAAAATGAGCCTTATTTCAGTGTCGTTTTCAATTTAAATTAATGCGGCCATTTTCTCGGTGTTTTTTTGCTAAAATCGCCATCTCAATAGGACTTTCATTCCAGAGATAAGGTAATTTTTGTGACACTCCCCTCAAACACCAAATAAAAAGAAGAAAGTTAAAACATTAAAGGAAATGAATTCATTGTATCCCTTAAAATTCTACAGGAAACAAATTACTTTTTATTTGTGGGCCTACTGTAAATACCAAGCCTTAAGGCCAAAATAATGTTAAAAAATTGTTACACATCGAAGAGGCCCCTTTGGCCATAAAAAATCAGCTCCATCTCATCAATATGCGATTACAAATGATAATTATTTGATCACATCCCATAATATTGTTATGGAGGACAAAAAAAAACAAGGAATTGTCCTTTTTCAAATCAGAAAAGAAAAACAAATTTACAACGAAAAAAAAATAAAGTTTTGACCTAAGATACAGGCTGATAAGAAGGAAGGCTTCAATCCCACTAAAGAAAAAATATTTTATATCACTTTCTTCATGTGAAACTTAAGGGCAATCATATCACAACAAAAGAGCAAAGTTTTGAAAGTAAATCATCTTACCGTCATAAATCGCCAAACGGAAATCAATTTTGTGTGTGAAGCACCGCATGAAGTACAAGCGTCTCCTCCACGTACGCACCCGCCAAGTGGGAAGAATCATCACGATATAGTTTTTAGCAGTGGAGGGTTTTCAAGTCTTTGTCTCTAGTAGGAGGTACTTGACATTAGCTTACAAACCACCTGAAAGTCAAAAATAATAGAGGTGGTCTAGTCAACTAGATTATTGGCTTCACAATCACTCATGACAGGTCTCACAGTAAATGATCATGTTGATGTGAACATTTAGCTGCCCTCTGTTAAAGCGGCACTGGCCCATTTTTCACAAAACTATAAATTTCTTTCAATTTGCTCTCAAATGATAATCTAGGCATTGGGAGAATAAGATACATTTTACACAAAAAATAACTCTCAAAACAAGGGATTGTTATAAGAGGCAAATGATCAGCCCAGTAATTTGTATGCTAACTTTTAGTCTTCCATAACTTTAATCAACAAAACTTTCATATTTCATGATATCATAGACTCTTACTCATTGATATTAAAACACAAACACAGGTCACAGACCATCAAACAAGGTGCATGCAGTAGGAAACAACTCTGGCATGCGTTTTTCTTGTGTTAAAGCCATTTCCGTCATCTGCTGAATTAATGTCGCCGGCAACATTAATTATAAGATCGTTTTGTCTACCCATAAGGACGCCGATTTGGACTTAATCTTTCGGTGAGGGCTAATGTGTATAAGAGCTTTACCACACCATGCAACATATTGATT